>JAWZYT010004994.1:37500-57512 GCA_034508575.1 Petrolisthes manimaculis | reverse complement strand
AATTGGTCAGGTCATCAGCCAGCCAGGGTCAACAGAACCACATACTAGGTCACCTCACCCATTCATTATTACACCTCCATTAACAGTGGAGGAGAGGGGAAGGGGATAGGATGGGGGATGGGGGATGGGGGAAGGGATGGAGGAGGGGGTAAACTAGGAGTGGTGATGTATGGTATGTAGGAGAAGTGACATGGAGAGAGAGAGAGAGAGAGAGAGAGAGAGAGAGAGAGAGAGAGAGAGAGAGAGAGAGAATTGGGGTCAGAGGGATAGTGTGGGTAGGTTTAACTAGTTTTATAGGTCAGGTGGATGGGAATAGGAGGAAGGGGAAGGAGAGGAAAGGGAGAAGAGGAAAAAGGGTAGGATGAGGAGGAGGAAAGGGAAAGATAATTGAAAAAAGGAAAGAAAAGTTGGAGGAGAGAAAAGAATGGGAGGAAAGGAGAAAGAGCAGGAGGAGGAGGAGAAAAGGTAAAAAGAGAAGTAAGAGGAAAGGGAAAAGGAAAGAGAAGTGAAGAGGAAGGAAAGTTGGGAAGCGAGTAGAAGGAGAGGAAATGGAGGAGAGGAGAAAAGGGAGGAGAGGAGAATAGGCAGGAAGAGGACTAGGAGGAAAGGGAAAGGAAAAGAAAACTAAAAAGAGGAAAGGAAAGTTGGGAGACGAGGAGAAAGAGGAGGAGGAGGAGAGAGGAAGGAAGTAGGGAAACGAGAAATGGGAGATGGGAAGAAGGGGAGGAGTAAGAGAGAAGGGAAGAATGAAACAGGAAATGGAATAAAGGAAAAGAGAGACTGAAAGAATGAATACAAAAATAAATAAGGGAAAAGTACTATGGTAGAAAAATGGAAACGTAGATAGAAAATAAAAGCGAATATGGCGACAGACGGAAGAGAGAAAGAAAGAAAGGAAGGAAGAAAGGGAGAGAAAGAAAGAAAGAAAGGGAGAAAGAGAAAGAAAAAAAGAAAGAAAGGGAGAGAGAAAAAATACTAAGAAACTCCCTGAAAAGTGTATACCGTGGAAATGACAGGAAAATTGGGCGAAACGAGACGACTAGAGAGAGAGAGAGAGAGAGAGAGAGAGAGAGAGAGAGAGAGAGAGAGAGAGAGAGAGATAGGGACAAGACTACTAGAGAGAGAGAGAAATAGGAACGAGACTACGAGAGAGAGAGAGAGAGAGAGAGAGAAAGAGAGAGAGAAAGAGAGAGAGAGAGAGATAGGGACGAGACTACGAGAGAGAGAGAGAGAGAGAGAGAGAGAGATAGGGACGAGACTACTAGAGAGAGAGAGAGAGAGAGAGAGAGAGAGAGATAAGGGGGGACGAGAGAGAGAGAGATAGGGACAATACTACGAGAGAAAGAAAGAGAGAGAGAGAGAGAGAGAGAGAGAGAGAGAGAGAGAGAGAGAGAGAGAGAGGTAGCATAAGGTGGTGTCAACAGTTGCCACACACACATATATATACAACACATGGTGAGGGTCGATGAGGTGGACAGGTGAGGGGATTGACCTCAACCAACAAGAAGGGGCAGGGGGGGGAGAGGGGGGGCGTGAGAGAAAGGGGAAGGGAGGGGAGGGGGAGGGGGAGAGGGGGCGTGAGAGAAAGGGGAAGGAAGGGAGGGGGGGGGAGAAAAGGATATAGGAAATGTGTGTAAAGTGGAGGATTAGGGAAGAACAGAGAAGAAGGAAGAAGAAGAATTGAAGAAGGGAAGGGAATGAATGAAAGGAAAAATAATAAAGGTACTAATAATAATAATAATAATAATAATAAAGGTAATAATAATAATAATAATAATAGTAAATATAAAGTGTGTTGACATTGAGAATGAATAAGGCGCCATGGTGAAGGTACGAGACTTATCAAAACACTACAACACATGCTATGTATAAACTGAACACACACACACATACACACACACATACATATGCACACATATACATACACACACACACACATCCACATACATATACATACATACATACACATATACACATACACACATACACACACACACATACACACACACACATACACACACACACACACACACACACACACACACATACACGGTAAAGACGCAGTGAGGAAGGACAGTCAGTGATGTAGCTAGTATAGTGGTAGTGATAGTAGTAGTGGTAGTAGTGGTAGTAGTAGTAGTAGTGGTATACTGTACAGTGATTGACTAATACATTTACCATTTCTCTTTTTCTATTCCTTCCTTCCTTCCCAAATCGTCTTCCTCCTCATAATTTATTCTTTTCCTTCTTTGGGTGGTTAAAGATCGATCATTAATTTAGACCATTCCGTGACTATTTTATGCCTTCGTTACCCACTAATTAATAATGTAAAGTACAAGTACAAGTGTATAGAACAGTATAGCCTACACTCAATTAAATTCATAGTCCATCGGGTTTGACTAGTAATATAATATAGCCTTTATTGACAGGTGTATATACCATCAATGTTTTGAACTGTCAATATATTCAATATTACCCTCACATGACCGAATAATAATTAGTGTTAATATTTGAATGTTGTCAATCATAGATGACATTGACAACTAATATTAATGGTATATAATGACCGCTTTACATCACACCAAGTTTCCTAAAGGGATTAATAACTACATTCATAAAGAGACTAAAATATTTCAATAAACCAATAAACAAGCAATTGGACAAACTAAAGACGATTTTGAATATCACAGTAAAACCCTCGTCTTTCAAAGGTTAAGTTAGTAGTTGAGTATATTGTAAGTTTGACACACTTGACGTTACAAACTCTACCAGGCCAGGCTATATATAATTAAGAAGAACGTAACCTGTATTTTGGAATAGTTTGCTGGAGTAACTGGCCTTCAAACTTAACCAGACCTCAGACTTGATGCAGTAAGTAAGTAAGTCCAGCACAAGTCACTATGCAGTCCATACTCAACACCTACAGTCCACAAAAAAAAAAAAAAAAAAAAAAATCAAATCAAATAAAAAAGTACAGGAATTTTCATGGTGACTGTTCATACTGCCATCACCAGACCAACCTACCATTACCACTCACGCCAAATGTCCTTGTCCAAATGCCGGTACTGTCTACTTTGCACGCCACCCACAGCCACAGCCACCACCAACCCATTGTTAAGGTAATGGTTTTGGATTAGAAGGTTATTGTGTGTCTGCCTCAAACACACGACAACTTCCCTACCTAGCCTATATCCCCACTCAACTCACCTACCCCCCACCTACCCCCTACTTACCCCCTACTTACCCTTTACTTACCCTTTACTTACTGACCCCTACTCGCCCACCACCTCTCTCCTAATCACCCCCATCCTCATTTACCGACCCCTACTCACCCCCCACCTACCGACAACCACTCACCCACCACCTATCTCCCATTCACTCCCACCTCTCTCATCCCCACCCACTTGCCCACCCCTATTTACCCACTCTCCATTTCCCACCCCCACTCACTCACTCACTCATCCTCACTCACCAACCCCAACCTCCCACTCCACCACATCCTCTCCCACCCACCCTCCCACTCACCCCCCTCCCACTCCACCTCATCCTCACTCACCCACTCACCCCCCTCCCACTCACTGCAACTCTTGGGTATATGGTCTGGCACTCACACATTGGCACTAAGTATACGAAGAAAGTTTTCTCTTTCAACTTTACTGAGGCACTACATGCACTCAAAATCTGGCACTGGGTATCCTCAATTTTGGCACTAAATATATACTCTATTTGGCACTGTATGTATTCTCTCTTTGACACTATATGTACTCTCTCTTTGGCAGTATATGTATACTCTATTTGGCACCATATGTATTAACTCTAGCACTGTATGTATCCCCTCTTTGACACCATATGTATCCTCTGTTTGGCAGTATATGTATGCTCTAATTGGCACTACATGTAATCACTCTTTGGCACTATATGTATTCCCTCAATGGTACTGTATGTATCATCTATTACGCCCTACATGTATATTTAATAAGATGTGTATATCAATCATATCAATAGGATAAACCAACACACCTTAGCTGTTCTGTATAGGGTATGTATGTATGTTGGTAAAGTATAATTATTGCCCTTCACCTGGTAACCCTCTACTCTACTGTGTGTGTTTCAAGGAGAGTGTAACCGAGGGGAAAGTAATTATAGTAAGTAGGTGATAGCGTGCTGTTATCTGTCTGTGTGTCTGTGTGTGTGTGTCTGTGTGTGTGTGTTTGTGAGGGTCAGCTAGAGAGGATATTGACAGTAGTGTTTGTGACTCAACCCTTATACACCTCTCATCCCCCCTAAACCTCCCACACCCACCACACAACCCCTCCAACCCCTCTCACACACCCCACACCTTCCATCCAAACCCTCCCATCCAACCCTTCTCTCACCTTACCCATACAGTCACTACCCAACAACAACAACAAGACATCATTCGATGCCAATACCGCCCCTTAATAATAAAGATAATTTCCGCCACCACAGCGACCACTCGCCCTTTGCTATCTTTATTTTTTGTGACCTTGACCTTTGACCGATTTTGCCCAAAAGTTAATCATTTTGTTGTCTGATGAATATCTATCTATAGAAAAAAAATGAACATCATACGGCTAAACCTGTGGACGCTAGACCATAAACAAACACACGAACAGATAAATAAATAAATAAATAAATATCCGGCACCGAAAACAATACACCTTCACCTTCGGGGCGGTGTAACAACAACTAACACTCTTATTGTACACTTGGCTGTCAGGAAAAGCTTCACCACAACACAGTAACACAACATTCTAAGAAACTCAGTCCTTTACCAACACAGTGCCTGAATGAGTCAGTGGGGTTCACGTGGCAGTACTGGGGTCTTTTTTATTTTCTCGTGAGGTGCTGGCAACAGAAGAAATTATTTAAAGGGAATCATGTACTGTTTTGGTCATGTGTTTGTGTTCCTACTTTACTTTTTTTTTTTTTTCACTACAACCATTCCTATTCCACCATATACTACGTCCACCCTATATACAACCACCCAACACCTATACCACCATCACTACAACTCTGAAATCCATTATTACCACCACCACCACCACCACCACCACCACCACATCCACCACTATCAAAACCACTCGCCACTACCACACCCACTACACCACCACTACCAAAAAAACTCACCACACCCATACACCACCACCACCACTACCAAAACAACTCACCACACCCATACACCACCACCACCACCACCACCACCACCATAACATCATCGAACCCAACCCTCAGTCTAGCATTCCTCAGGCACTTGAACCATCTATTATGTAATCTAATGGACGCACACTCATCCACGTGTGTGTGTGTGTGTGTGTGTGTGTGAAGGTGTGTGTGTGTGTGTATGTGTGTATGTGTGTGTGTGTGTGTATGTATGTGAGTGTGAGTGTGTGCATATGTGTGTGTGTGTAGATGTATAGGTGTGTGTGTATTGGTGTTTGGGTGTGTAGATGTTGATGTATGTATGTATGTATGTATGTATGTATGTATGTATGTATGTATGTATGTATGTATGTATGTATGTATGTATGCATGTGTGTGTGTAGGTAGGGGTGAGGGAGGGGGCCTTGGACTGAATTACATCGACCCCCTTACACTCGTCTACAGGGAAGGAGGTGAACAAAAAGGGTACCTACCACCAGTGATTTGTGGTTCGTGTATTATGAAACCCTTTGTGTTCCCGAATAGAATCTGGATATTTTTTTTTTTTTTTTTTTTTTTTTTTTTTTTTTGTGTGACTGTGTGTGTGTGTGTGTGTGTGTGACTGTGTGTGTGACTCTGTGTGTGTGTGTGTGTGTGTGTGACTGTGACTGTGTGTGTGACTGTCTGTCTGTGTGTGTGACTGTTTTTTTTTTTTTTCTTGAAGTCCTTTGTATTGCAGTAGAAGTTGCAATACAATAGGCTATATTGATTTAGTGTCATTTTGATTTATTGAAAAGGTTAAAAACAACACTAGAGGTTCGATTACGTCATTTGACTGGGGTGATACATTAAATTTCTTTCTATTCTTATGATTACTTTATTTTTTATAAACTCGAACAATGGGGGTTTTCCTGCATCATTTAAAATCATCACTAGTTAACCCAAAGACATCATAATTATACCATTTAACAAACTAACTAACTAACTAACTAACTAACTAACTAACTAACTAACTAACAACCATACTAGGACCAGAGGGGCATCTAACACAGTTTATATACATATTTATTTATATATTTTTTTATATATATTATCTTATTTTTTGGGGGGGAGGGGGGCTTAACGCCTATCGACATCTTAGTGGTCATGTAGGTGATGTAGTTGTAGAGTAATAGTGTTTGTATGAAGGTGCATTTGAAGAGGAGTATTATGTGTGTCTGTGAGTTGTCTGAGAGTATTATGTGTGTCTGAGAGTGTTATGTGTGTCTGTGAGTTGTCTGAGAGTGGTATGTGTGTCTGGGAGTTGTCTGAGAGTGTTATGTGTGTCTGTGAGTTGTCTGAGAGTGTTATGTGTGTCTGTGAGTTGTCTGAGAGTGTTATGTGTGTCTGTGAGTGTCTGAGAGTGGTATGTGTGTCTGGGAGTTGTCCGAGAGTATTATGTGTGTGTGTGAGTGTTATGTGTCATCTAATACTGATATAATCCTTACCTCTCGTGTGCCCAGCCAGGTGTATCTTAGATTTAAACTGTATATATATGGTGACCGAATGTGTGTATGTATATGCTATGTTTATTTACTATCGTACCTAACAACGTGGGCCTTTAGTGAACTTTTCTATACATGGGATCAATTGGCCAAAGTTAGTATTGTAAATTTATGGATGGGAAGGAAGACAAGGATGAAAGTATATAGTGTGGATGTTGTGGTGGCAAGTGGATGAGTGTAGTGGGTATGGGTTGTGGATGTGTGTGTGTGTGTGTGTGTGTGTGTGTGTGGAGGATAAGAGAGTATTATATGTTGTTAATGGATGGGTGGATTTTGGAAGTGTTGTGGAGTGTGTGTGTGTGTGTGTGTGTGTGTGTGTTCAAGGTCAAGGAAAGGCCAGTCCCTCAGGTGAAATATTACAGTTCTCCAGTCAATATTGTCACCTTCACACCCCTCCCCCCCCCCTCTGCCTACCATTCCACCCCCCCAACCAATTAAACCCCTTGAAACCCCTACCAGTCCTTCCCCCAACCCCCCCGCCACACCAACCCCACTATTTCTTCCCCACCCCTCTACCACATCCCACCCACCCCCACTATTTCTTCCCCCACCACCTCCCCCACCATTTCTCCCCCCACCACCACCCCCACCATTTCTCCCCCCACCACCTCCCCCACCATTTCTCCCCCCACCCCTCTACCACACTATTCCTACCGGTGCTTCCCCTACACTACACCCCAACTAGATATCCCCCTTCACCCTTACTTCCCCCTTACGTCCCCATTCCCCCTTACTTACCCCCTTCCCCCTTACTTACCCCCTTCCCCCTTACTTTAACCCCTTACTTCACCCCCTTCCCCTTCTTTTTTCACCCCTCCTCTCTCTTTTTTCTACCCTACTTTCAACCAGCAGGGGACAGGAAAAAAAACAAAGAATGAAATAATTAAAAAAATGAAACGAGAAGGAACAATGAAGGACGAAAGTATGTAAGGAAAAGAAAGAATAATGAAAAAAAAAAAAAAACTGAACACAATATACATAAACAAAAGGAATAACAGAGGTCGAAAGAATAAATATATAGGAGAGAGAAGAAAATATTAATGAAACACTAAAGAAAACGGAATACAATGAACGTAAACTAAAGAAAGTGTAATTTTTTAAATTTTATGTTTTCTGTGTGGTGGGAATAAGTAAAGTCCAATTCACAGACGAAATCATTGCATAGCTTTTTTTTAATGTTAGGATATAGAGAACACAGATTGATTGATTGATTGGCTGGCTGATTGATTGGCTGAATGACTGGGTGGCTGGCTTGATTGACTGACTGACTGACTGGCTAGTTGACTGACTGGCTGATTGGCTGACGGACTAGTTTGTTGGCTGACTGAATGACTAACTGACTGACTGACTGTTTGACTGGCTGGTTGACGGACTAGTTTGTTGGCTGACTGACTAGCTGACTGACTAGCTGACTGACTGACTGGTGATAGAGGAAGGAAAGAAAGGGATGTAGAGGAGATATATTAATACGTACGGTATGTTCCCAGTTTGTTGCAGTAGAATGGATGACACTAGACTGACTAGAGGGATGACACGAGGCAAGGCTGTCTTGTCTAGGGAGTAACAACCAATCCTGCAGCGCTTAATTAACCATATTAAAATGATCGTAGTGGTGGAAATGAAACTTTTTTGCCGACTGTACCTGTGGGTGGATGGGGGGGAAACTCTCTCTCTCTCTCTCACACACACGCGCAGTCCACTTCGCAGAAATAATCACATAAACACAAACTATACACACTTGACCCAAAGTATAATTATATCCATGCACGCACTACACACACACACACACACACACACACACACACACACACACACGAGATAAGACCCATGTGTGTGTAAATATGAAACTACTTTGGTATATGCAAACAAGTATATCTGTACAGTACTTACTCTTGTTTACATAATGTACACACACAGTATAACACAGACACACGTATACATTATTATAGGAAATATAGCACACACATACATTCACATATACATTATTAGGAAATACAGCACACACATACATACACATATACATTATTATAGGAAATATTTGCAAATAAACAAAAACTGGTATGTTTTCAAAAATCACCGAAGTTGTCAGATTACTTTGCGAAAAACATGCAATAAGGATATTTTGCAAAACTGACTCTACATGTCAATCAAATCAACGTATAATATATAATATGGACTAATATATGTTAGTTTACACAGGGTTCATTCAGGGCACCAAGAGGGAGACAGAAAATCCTATACTAAGGTGATTTTGCAAACATACCACGATTTTAGTTTATTTGCAAAATGACCGATTTCGCAAAATAACCTTAACATATACATTATTAGGAAATATTATAGCACACACACACACACACACACACGGATCACCCATTTGATTTAAAACACACACACATACACACCATTAGTCAGTATAACACACACACATACACACACACATACATCAGATTAATCCCAGGGTAGTTTGATCCATTATAACCACAACTCCCCCCCCCCTCCCCCTCCCCCACACACCTCCCTTCCCTCCCCCCCACCTCCCCCGTCCCCCACACCTCCCCCGTCCCCCACACACCTCCATCAACATCATCTCAGCATGCGGGGGGTGGGGGGGTGTTTGGGGAGGGGGACGTTTGAGCCACACACCCTGCCTGCCTTGGATCATAACAGAGGGGAATGAACTGACTCTGGCTGGGACCAATGACCTTCACACTAACTCACATTCACGATTTTATTCTTCTCATTTTCCTCTGCTTATTCTCCTTCCTCCTTTTTTTTCTCCTCTTCTTCCTTCCTTCCTTCGTCTCGTTCCTGTCCTCCTTCCTTCCTTTTCCTCCGCCTTATCCCTCCTCCTCACTTTCCTCCTCCCTTCCTCTTTCTCCTCCTCTCTTACCTCTTCCTCCTCCTCTCTTTCCTCCTCCTTCTACTGTCAGGGGAATGACCTTGTAAAAATGCATGACCCCCCCCCCCTCCTGATTACTCACAAAGGGGGTACAACGACCAAAATTACGACCCCCCTTCTCTCTTCTCTTCCCTTCCCTTCCCTTCTTTTCTTTTCCTTTCCCTTCTTTTCCTTTTCCTTCCCTTCCTTTTCCTTCCCTTCCCTTCTTTTCCTTTCCCTTCTTTTCCTTTCCCTTCTTTTCCTTTCCCTCCCTTTCCTTTCCCTCCCCATCCCTTCTTTTCCTTTCCCTCCCCATCCCTTCTTTTCCCTTTCCTTCCTTTCCCTTCCTCTCCCATTCTTCCCTCACCATCTATCCCCACTCTTTCCTTTCCCTCCCCTCTCTTCTGGATATGGTGGAGGAATAGAGTGATTGAAAGAAAGGTAAACAATAGAGGAGGATGAAAGACGGGAGGGAGAGAAAGGAGAAAGAGAGGAAGAAAACCAGACAGAGAGACAAAGGAGGCAAGAAACAAACAAACAGAGGGGAAGAAAACAAACAAAGGGGAAGGGTGGACAGTCCAAGAAAGATTTGTCATAGATTAGGGCCTCTATAAACAAAGAAGGGACAGAGGTACAGAAAGTTACACATATTCTTGTCAACAAACTGTGTCTTGCTAATGAAGCTTTCCAACACAACACACTCCCTCATTATAAGTGGTGGTGGTGGTGGTGTTGTTGTCATTGAAGTGGTGTTGTTGGTGTTGTTGTTCTTGGTGTCGTTGTTGAGGTTTTGTTGTTGGTGTTGTTGTTGTTGTTGTTGAGGTGTTGTTGTTGATGGTGGTTGTGGTGGTTGTTGTCATTGAGGTGGTGTTGTTTTTGTTGTTATTGTGTTTATTTATGGTGCAGTTGGGAGAAATGTGTAAACTAGCAATCAGTGAGTGTGTTGTTCACAAGGTGGAAAGCCAAATTTATGATGAGAGAGTAATGGCGAGGTAGGGAGGAGGGAGGAGGAGGAGGACAGAGAGTGATGGAGAGGTAGGGAGGGAGAGAGAAAGGAGATACTGTGAAAAATGGGGAGAGAGAGATAGATAGATAGAGAGAGAGAGATAGATAGATAGAGAGAGAAAGGAGGAGTTAGACTGAATTAGAGAGGGAGGAGAAAAGAGATACGGGGGAAAGGTGGGGGGAGAGAGAGTGAGGAGAAAGGTGGGGAGGGAGCAAAGGGAGAAAGGAGAGACTATGAAAAATGGGGAGAGGAGGATGGGAGAGGGAGAGAAAGAGAGAGGAAGGAGAAAAGAGATACGGGGGAAAGGTGAGGAGAGAGAGAGAGAGAGAGGGAGGAGAAAGGTGGGGAGGTGAGGGAGGGATGGAAAGAGGGCGAATGATATGCAAGTCACACAAACACACAAACCTTAACTCCTGAAACTGTCCCATGAGTTGACTGACCCTGCAAGACCTCTCATGACCCGAGTATTTGACCTTGATGGATGGACTGACATGTGAATAAATTGACCCCTGACCTCGCATGGCTTCCTTGTATGACCTGACTTCACAAAACCACTTCACTTGACTCATAGCTTCTGAGTTGACTGACCTCGCAACAAAACCTCTCGTGACCTGACCTAACCTAACCTATCATGACCCATTACCACCGTGACCTGGCCTCGAGTTGACCTCACTGGTGACCTATTGAGATGCATGACCAGCAGTATTTATTATTATTATATTATTTTTATTATTTACTTATTTATTATTTTATTTATTTATTTATTTATTTATTTATTTATTTATTTATTCATTCATTCCAGGACTTTGCATGAATGACCAACAGTATTTATTCACTTATTATTCATATTTTTGTTTATTTATTTATATATTAATTGATTCCAGGACTTTGCATAATATAGTATTATAGTATTGAGGGTGAATTTGTGTGCTACTGATTCCTCCTACCTCTGCCACCAAACACACACACACACACTCCTTATACACACTCCTTTTGTTTCGTGGTGTTGCTTGGAGAACTCAGTATGCCTCAGTCATTTTATTGTTTACCCCATTGTAGACATTTCCTTTTCATTCTCCTCTTCTTTTCCTCCCCTTTCTTCTCTTCTTTTCCTTCCCTTTCTTCTTCTTTTCCTTCCCATTCTTTTCCTTCCCTTTCTTCTTCTTTTCCTTCCCATTCTTCTCTTCTTTTCCTTCCCATTCTTCTCTTCTTTTCCTTCCCATTCTTTTCCTTCCCATTCTTTTCCTTCCCTTTCTTCTTCTTTTCCTTCCCATTCTTCTCTTCTTTTTCTTTCTCATTCTTCTGTCCTTTCCCTTCCTTCCACTTTCCTCACTTCCTCATCACTGTCTTTCCTTCTCATTAACCTCTCGTCACTTCACTCCCCTCATTTCCACTCTCCCCTCTTCTTCCCTCTTCTTGTCCTCTCTCCCCTCTTCTCCCCTCATTATTATATTCCCATTCACTCCTTCCCATTTATTTATTTTTTCTCCTACACCCTCCCATTTCCATCCCCTTCCCTCTATCTATACCATTCCCTCTATTCCTTTTTATGTTTATTATTGTTATTATTGTTATTATTGTTATTATTATTATTATTGTTATTGTTATTGTTATTATTATTATTATTATGATTATGATTATGATTATGATTATGATTATGATTATGATTATTATTATTGTTATTATTATTATTTATTATTATTATTATTATTGTAGTTGTTGTTATTGTTATTATTGTTGTTATTGTTATTATTATTATTATTATTATTATTATTATTATTATGATTATTATTACTATTATTAAACGTCACTCTTGTTTGTTGTTTAAGGTATCGGTGGAGACATCTGGTGGTGGCGTGACTAACCACCATCTGGCTGGAGGACGACCAACACGCACAACAAACAAACACACAAACAAACACAACCCACTGATCACACAAAACAACAACAACAACAACAACAAGGTCAGAAGAGTATTCACGGCTTTCCGATATCAAAACAAAGTAACAAGAAAGATGATATAATGACGCTGGAAAATTGATTGTCACACAGGAAAATTGACGCAGGAAAATATTGACGCAGGAAAAATAATATTGAAAAATTTGAAAGGAAAAATAACATTAAAAAAATTGACACGGGAAAATTGATACAGGAAAATTGACGCAGGAAAAATAGTATTGAAAAATTTGAAAGGAAAAATAACATTAAAAAAACTGACACGGGAATATTGACGCAGGAAAAATAGTATTGAAAAGTTGAAAGGAAAAATAACATTAAAAAAATTGACACGGGAATATTGACACAGGAAAAACAGTATGGAAAAATTGGAATTAAAAATAACATTAAAAAAATTGACACGTGAAAATTGACACGTGAAAATATACCTTAGTCCCTGTAGGTCAACATCAAACTGAGGGAGATATACGTATATAAGGAATCCCATTTCTACCAGACTAATCCTCATGAAATAATACTCAAGTTCATCTTCACATATACTAAGCCATCCAATAAATACTACATGAATGATAAGAACACGAACTAAAAGAGAAAAAGAGGAATAGTGAGAACGAAATCAAGTAAACCAACAACAAACAGCAACAAAAACAACAACAACAGTAGCCTAATTACTACTAGGCTACAGCTACAACAACAACAACAACAACAACAGTAGCCTAATTACTACTAGGCTACGGCTACGACAACAATAAAAACAACAACAGTAGCCTAATTACTACTAGGCTACAGCTACGACAACAATAACAACAACAAACACAGCCTAATCAAGCTTCCTTAGTGGTTGTTAGTCTGTATCTCCACTACTCGATGTTGGATAAAGTCAAATTAATGTTCACCAAACTTGAAACTACTCATCTTTGTGTAAATCCATTTGTTGACCAAGAAAATTAATAACAATGTGTTCTCAGTATCAACATTTCTGTGTATTGGTAAATCACCCAATATAGAAAAAGAAACCATTTTTTTTTTTTTTTTACTCGTTTACATCTGTGACGACGAAAAATAAAAATAACAATAAATCAAGTGACCAAAAGAAAAATGTAATCCCATGTGAAAAAAAAGACAGAAAAAATAAAATATATAGTACAGAAATATTATGTCATCAAGTTTGAATAATAATAATAATAATAATAATCTTCTATGGAAAATTATTGGTACCACATAAAAAGTGAATGAGGTGACACAGGATGAGGAATGAAAATTGTTCCATAAATAGTGATGAGGAAAGTATTCGTTGTTGTTGTGGTGACGACTAGTAGCATCAAGCATTGGCGTTGAATGTGAAGTTAATTACGTCTCCTCTGACCCACCACCACCACCACAAGGCAGGCAGGCAGACAGACAGACAGACGCGACCCCAGTGAGTTGCCATGGTGACCAGCGTAAACATTCTGCCCACGTCCGAACCCCTAAACTGGTGGTCGTGTGGATAAGAACACGGGTTTGACATTTGCCCACCCACCGATCAATCGTCCCAAGAGAGAGAGAGAAAAACAAATAGAGAAAATAAAAAGAGAGAGACGGGGAGAGAAGCATTTATGTGTTTGTGATTATTTGTAAAGTCTGGAAAATTGGTGTTATTCAAAGCACAAATGTAAATCTGTGACAAAATTAATTAACACGTGTTTAGCTGAGGAAAATAATAATATGTTATGCATAAATGTCTGGAACTGAATTAGTCTACGTAACAAATGTCCAATCTGTGGTAATATAAACAAGGATATCAAGTAGAAATGTGAGTTACATAAGGTGATATAACCATGAACTTAGAAAACTAGAAAATCCAAGGCACCAAACGTCAGACTAAAAGATACATGTGATATTTCAGCCAAGGAAACAATAATGTACTTATAGAGACAAATTGTATGAAAAGTGAACACTGCATCTTCTAAAAACGTTTATATTACACAAGTGTAGATTAAAATAGAAAAGTGCGAGGGCTCAATATGATGCTAAAAAAGTGTACATTCATAATTATCAAAGCCAAAGTGTTTACAAAAAATATACACAATATCAGGCACGATGGGAACAGAACTTATCAAAACAGTGAACTTTACACATTCACAATATAAACAAAACTCAGTGTAAAGCCGAGGCCAAAGTCAAGTGTCAAGATCAACGTGAAGGAAGGAAGGAAGGAAGGAAGCCCAAGTCAAGGCCAGGTGTAAAGTTTAGGACGTGTTGTGTGTCTGAACTGAATGACCATGGCAAGTCTCACTCCTCTCCTCTTCACCAAACGCATGTGTCCCCCCGCGCGTGACCCTACCACGGGCCCTGGAGTCAGCACACCGCTCCAGGTCAGTCACTCAGCATGTAAACAGTCAGCAAGAGGTTTGATAGTGTTAATGTGTTAATGGAGGGCATAGGGTAACAGTTAGAGAGAGAGAGAGAGAGAGAGGGAGGGAGGGAAGGAAAGAGGGAGTGTGTGTGTGTTTGAGGTGTGTTGTTTATATTATGGAGTCAGCACACCGTGTTTTTTTTTTTCAGGTGAGTTACTCAGTATTACCAGAGTCAGCAAGTGGTTTGTTGTTTGTGTTTGTGGTGGTGAGAGAGAACGTGTGGGCTAAGGCTAGAATACGTAGGAGAGAGAGAGAGAGAGAGAGAGAGAGAGAGAGAGAGAGAGAGAGAGAGAGATATGCCGAGATGTGTAAAAATGAGAGAGACAGAGGTGATGTGTACAATAAATGAAAACCATCATGTCTAGTTAATATTGTCTGTAAACACACAAACCCGTCCGTTCACAGTCACTCCATTGGTAGGTAAGTAGGAAGGTAGGAAGGAAGGAGCAGCCTCTTGTAGTCAAATTAAAGGGAAATATACTGAATGATTCCTCCAAACTAATTCCCCAAAATATACTGAATGATTCCTCCAAACTAATTCCCCAAAATATACTGAATGATTCCTCCAAACTATTCCTCAAAATATATTAATGATTCCACCAAACTATTCCCCCAAAACAACATAATCTCCTACTCGTATAATTATAGAAGCACTCTTTTTTTTTTTTTTTTTTTTTTTTATATATATATATATAGTTTGTGGGAACCAGTAGCCCTTCAGTCTGACCATTAATATCTTTTTTTGAGTAGTATATTCCAGTTGTTCTTAGCTATTTATAACTACTACAT
This sequence comes from Petrolisthes manimaculis, assembly GCA_034508575.1. Classification (NCBI taxonomy): domain Eukaryota; kingdom Metazoa; phylum Arthropoda; class Malacostraca; order Decapoda; family Porcellanidae; genus Petrolisthes; species Petrolisthes manimaculis. Next base: position 41,777 of record JAWZYT010004994.1, on the reverse strand, counting down.
TGTGTAAAGTGAAAAAAGGGATGAAGGAAAAGGAGTGTAGAGGAGAAGAGAGGAAGAGTATGAGAGAAGAGAAGGAAGGGTAAGAAGAAGGAAAGGTGGGAAAAGGAGGGAGGGGGATTTTTTAAAAGTTGAGTAAAATGGAGATTATTCTTTTACGAGTGTGTGTGTCTGTCGTTTATATATTTGTTTGTTTGTGTATGTTTGTTTGTGTTGTTTATATGTGTGTGTGTGTGTGTGTGTGTTTACTATATGTGTATTTGTGTCGTTTATATTTTGTTTGTGTGTGTTGTTTATATAATTGCCTATGTGTGTGTGTGTGTGTGTGTGTTTGTTGTTTATGGATTTGTTTGTATGTGTGTGTGTGTAAATGTGTGTTTCAACGGTGTCGTGTATAATCTTGCTTTATTTATTATGATTAAATGACCGGGGGAGGAGAAAAAAAGAAGAGGGAGAAAGAAAATATAAACGAAAGACATATAAACAAAAGCAATGTGAGAGTTTGGAAATGAGGAAAAATATAGATGTAAGAAAGGTGTAGAAAGAAGAAAAGGGCTAAAAAGAAGAAGGGAAATGATGGAAGGAGGGAAACGAGTGAAGAAAGTATTGAAGTGAAAGTGTATGGGAGGACAGATAGAGAAATGAGGGCAGAAGAAGAGAAAGAAAATAGGGAAAAGAAAGAATGGAAATGCAAGTGAAAAGATAAGTAAAAAAGAAGATGGTAATGAAAAAGACGTGTTAATAAAAGAAATAAGAGATTAATAATTAAAAGAAAAGAAGTGTAAGAAGCGAGATAAAATGAAGAGGACGAGAAGAAGGAGGAGGAGGAGGAGGAGCAAGAGAAGAAAGGCGTGGAAGAAGGAAGAGGAGAGAGGAGAGTGAGTGTGTGAGTGGCGGGATGGGGTGACACACTAACCTTTGCCTGGAGAAGTGTAATGTAGTGTAGAGTTGTGTAATGTATAGTGTATATAGTGTAGTGTAAGGGTGTACAGGAGTGATGTGTAGTTACTTTAGTATATTTGTAAGTACACTTGTCGTGATACATAATTTCTAACACACACACACACACACACACTACACACACACACACACACACACACACACACACACACACCCAGCATTCCTACTCATCAGTCCCTATAGGTGTACTGAATGGGGAAATGAAATGAGCTGTAGCAGGTGACTCGAAGCTTTCTACTCCTCACACTCTGGTCAGAAATGATGTATGACGAGTGTACACATGGGCGTAGTGTAGTGTAGGGTACTGAAGGGTAGTGTAGTTTTATTGTCCATCAAGTTCTCTAACCAAACGCCACCAATTGGGTTCCTGAGATAGACTAAGTATTAAATTAGATCAGGTTTTCTCATGATGTTTATTTTTTTTCTTATTTTTTTTTTATTTTTTTTTTTGTGAGTATGGTTGTGTGCAGGGTTTGTCTTCCATGATATGTTTAGGCTAATATATAATAGTATGGTTTGCTGTGTTATAACCTAGACATCTGGTTTGTCTGGTTGGCTGGCTGGCTATTTACTGGTTGATTGGCTGGCTGGTTGGTTGGTTGGCTGGTTGGTTGGTTGGTTGTCTGGTTGGTTGTTTGGTTGGTTGTTTGGTTGGTTGGTTGGCTGGTTGGTTAGTTGGCTGGTTGGTTGGCTAATTTACTGGTTGGTTAGTTGGCTGGTTGGTTGGCTATTTTACTGGTTGGTTGTTTGTCTGGCTGGCTGGTTGGTTGATTGGTTGGTGTCCTCACTGCTGACTGGCCAAGTGGGGTGGAATTTGTCGTCACGGGGAAAGGAGGACTCAGTAAAGGTGAATATCAAAGGGGTCGTACAAGCAGCTGAATGGTATGTCGTCAGGAAAAACCCACTAACATATAACACATTCCTAGTAAAATATAATGTGTTGAACAGAGAGGAACGTAATAAAAGTGTTCTTGTAAAATATGATGTGTTGAACAGAAAGGAAAGTAATATAACGTTCTTGTAAAATATAATATGTTAAACAGAGAGGAAAGTTAAATAGTGTTCTTGTAATATTTAATGTGTTGAACAGAGAGGAATGTAAAATAGTGTTCTTGTAAAATGTAATGTGTTGAACAGAGAGGAAAGTATTGTACTGTATCTATCTATATAAAACCAAAAGAAATCTCTGTGTAAAACTACGTGTGGTAATAATATATGATTCCGTGTTGCCGTGTGGCTGTCGTGCCCTGCCTCCCCCTCCCTCCACCTGCCTCCCCCTCCCTTTCCTTCCCTCCACCTGCCTCCCTTTCCTTCCCCCTCCTTCCCCATCCAGTCGTTCCCTTTTCTCTCTCTCTCTCTCTCTCCAGTACACCCCCTCCCCTCCCCCTCCAGTCCCCCCCTCCCCTTCTATTAAGGGGGTATCACACTAGCACCGCGTACGAAGTACACGCGGGACTGGTGGTATGAGGTACCAGGAACGGTTGGGCAGTAGCTATCACACTACCGCGGGCTGGTCCTTTGTATACCAGATGAGTCACACCACTACCGCCACAAAACGTAAACAACAACATGAAATTTATGGATGATAATGACCAGTTTGACTGCATTGGTCCTTGTAATTAATAGTTTTGAAGAAGAAAAGAGGAAACACTACCATAGGCTTGATTTTATTGTCCATGTTTGCATTCAATGAAGACCACACGTGTACCCGTCACTACGGGATGTAAACACAGTAAAATATCGACATCGTATTTTCTACTTTAAGTGTGCTTTTTGTTGTTGTTCGAAAATATTTGTATTGCAAAAATGTTTTCTTATATTAATCCACCCTTTTTACTTAGAATTAATTTATATAAGTACATTATTTATTGACTTGATGCTGTAAACGAGGAACGGTCTTGGCTAGGGATCCATTCCAGCTTTGTCCCGTGAATGCCGCCGCGGCTCCTCGTTCACGGGACGTTATGGAGGCAGTCCCGTGTGTACCTCGTATGCGGTGCTAGTGTGATACCCCCTTTACTCTCCTTCCCTCCCCCTACAATCCTTCCCTTCCACCTCCTCTCCCTTCTTCCCTTTCTTCACCTTTCCACTCTTATTTCCTTCTCTCCACTCCTATTTCCCTCTCCACTCCTATTTCCCTCTCTCACCTACTATTTCCCTCTCTCCACTTCTATTTCCCTCTCTCCCCTCCTCCCTCTCGCCCCCACCACAACACCTCCCCCCTCGCTTCCCTCTCTTCCCTCCCTTCCCCTACACCCCCCCCCATCAGTCCTCACACTACACCCCCACCCCCCCCCCACCCTGGTCGTGTGGAGGTAAATGGGATTGGTTAGTGCCTGCTGGACTTGACAGCATGGAGACTTTAGATTGAGAGACATATATAGCTATAGTCTTAAAAGTAGTGAAGGCAGTGACATCGTGATAGTATATGGTGAAACAGATCCCTTATATTACCCTTATACTGAGGCTGTGTGTGTGTGTGTGTGTGTGTTTCCTGGCCTATTATAATGATTTACTTTTGAGGCATCACCACTGACCTGTATAAATTCTATCACAACATTAAACGCCATGCACTTTGACTCGTACGTAGGTTTCATTGTTATTGGTGAAGTTTGTGTTCTTATTCTTGTTACAGTAGAATAATTATACAGACGTTTTTGTATGTGGTGTTCAATGAAAAAAAAAAAAATAAAAAAAATGCGAAATGTGGGTTGTTGGGACCGTAGACTTTTATGTTGTGATTTATTTAATTTGTGTGTGTGTGTGTTTAAACCTTGTACACCTTAATTAACAACGTACAGGTGTAGTGTGGTGGGAAGGTAAGGGACAGTACCGTACCGTATATAATAATATGATACCAATAAACTGTGTGAGTGATTGTCTATAGGGGTCTTTGTGATTAATATTACTTCATGTGTAAAGATAGAATAGTTTATCCTGCTCTGTCATCAGTTTTCTCTCTTCTTACCTCTCATTAAAATTGGCCTTGTATTGTGTTTAATGCAGTATTTTATATACGTTGGGTTATCTATTTGTTTGTTGTTGTTGTTGTTGTTGTTGTTGTTGTTGTTGTTGTTGTTGTTGTAAGTAGTGTCTTATATTGACATGATTAGCTTTGAAAAATATTACTATTACTCTTTTATTTCTGAATACATGTAGTGAGTCGTAGTAATAATAATAATAATAATGATAATAATGATAATAATGATAATGATAATATACTACTACTACTAATAGTAATAGTAGTAAGAACAGATCGTGAACTAAATTGAGAAGGGAAAAATAATATAAATTATTAATTTTAGGAAGGAAACTGATCC
>JAWZYT010004994.1:10000-32500 GCA_034508575.1 Petrolisthes manimaculis | reverse complement strand
TCACATATGATACAATGCCGCCAGCTAAGGAAAGAAGAGGCAAAGAAAATGAGAGTGGTATGAGAGAGAGAGACAGAGCATATCCAACTTACAGTAGGTTACCTGTTATGTTCAGAGTGTGGCCCAGTGAGAGTGGTAGGAGAGAGAGAGAGTATACCCAACTTCCAGTCGGCTACCTGTTATATTCAGAGTGTGGCCCAGTGACATAGCCAAGGAGGGGTGGGTGGGTGGGGTGTTCTGATGGCCAGCTGAAGGGGTTTGATTCCATGTGGGTATGTATGTATATATTTGGTGGTAGCGTTGAAGATGATATATAATGGCTGGTGAACTGTTTATTATTATATTTATTATTATTATTATTATTATTATTATTATTATTATTATTATTATTATTATTATTTTTATTTTTTTTATTATTATATATATATAATTTTTTTTTTTTTTTTTTTTTTTTTTTTTTTTTGTACAGCTAGTTGTGTGCTCTATCTACATAAAGTAAGGTGCCGTCACATTCTTTTAACATAATATATACTTCAGGAAAGATTTCGTGCGTGTATGTATGTATGTGTGCGTGCGTGCGTGGTGGGTGTGTATAATAATGAAGCAAGCACGTGTAGATGATAATGTGCATGCAAGAAATTCTACCTTCCCTGAGTGTCAGTGTGTGTGTGTGTGTAAGTAGGCTAAGGCATGAGTAGGCAAGAGTATGACTAGTTTTTGAGTGAAGTAAGAATGAGTAAGCAGGAAGAGGTGAGAAGAGTTCGTGAGGATGAGGTGTGTGTGTGTGTGTGTGTGTGTGTGTATGTGTGTGTGTGTGTATGTGTGTGTGTGTGTCTGTGTGTGTGTGTGTGTGTGTGTTGAAGGTCATTCACTTGACTTTCCTGTAAACTTGATTCACGCTTTACCCTTCGACAACTTTTACTTTTTTCTTTTTTTTCTGTTACGTTTATAATCGTTTTGCGTTACTCCAAGAGGCAGGTGTGTGTGTGTGTGCGTGTGTGTGTGTGTTTGTGTGTGTGTGTGTTTGTGTGTGTGTGTGTGTGTTGGTATTTATACTCGGAAATTTCGTTGTGAGAATTTCTGTATATTATAAGAGTAATTATTCATATCACTATTTTCTTTTTGTATTAAACTAATGCTTAGCAAGAAAATATTATGATAAATCACCATAAAAATAGTCTTTAGTTTTATATATTTTTCGACACACACACACACACACACACACACACACACACACACACACACACACACACACATAGTTTTACATAGGTGTCACATGGTTTTACATAGGTGAGGTAACCATTGATGTTTATATGTGTCACCCCTTAGAACCTTAGATAGGAGGACTTTCTTAATAGTAGTGAAAGAAAACGAGGATATTCATGACAAACTATTTTTTATTTTCCATTGCCTGTCTAATTTCGTGTATGGCGCTTTGGAGATAACTTATGGGTATAAAAAAATAGAAGTAGCTCCTAACCTACTGAGAATTATTATGAAGAGAGAGGAGAGGACTAAATGATGAGAGAGTGAAGGAGAGATGAGAGTGGAGAGGGCTACATGATGGGAGAGAGAGAGAGTGAGTGAGTGAGTGAGTGCAGGAGAGGAGAGTGTGATAATATACAACATAGTCAGGAGAGTGTGTTGTGAACGAGTCGAGTAAAGGATCATTATTACGTAGAACACACACACACACACATGTTAAGAGTCTCGATCGTAATAACATCTCCAGGACTCTGTAACATGTCGTGCAAAGTGTGGGATTACAAGGACAAAATGTCAATGAAATATGGCACGTGGTAAGAGAGAGAGAGAGAGAGAGAGAGAGAGAGAGAGAGAGAGAGAGAGAGAGAGAGAGAGAGAGTGAAATACAAGACTTATGTTAATTATTGGATATCGTTGCCGTCATGCCTCCTAAGTGCTGACATAATCTCAATGGCACTATAGCCACACTTGGGGAAGGTCTGGGCACACGCCAAGGCAGAGGTCACACGACGACCCAGCTCACCAGCCTCAAGGTAGGGTTCGAAGGCGGCTTTGATGGGGTCAGCGGTCAGGTCATCAGCCTCGTTGGGTTGTCTGGTCTGGAGTGGGTTGTGAGCGTCCAGGAGTCCCATCAGAGCCATCTCGTCTTCAGCCAGGGTGATGCCGTTCTCCCTGAAGGCTGACAGTTCACACACCAGTCTCTTGGCACATGAACTCTCCTGATCCAACACACCAGCTGTCATCACCAACAGACCTACAGTGTTGTCGTAACTGTCTTGGGCAGGGAATTGTTCTTCCTGGATCTGGTCCACCATTGGGCTTCGTCGGTACCTTCTGTAACTCCTGGATTGTCTGGATCCATAACTTCCATGACTTCTGCTCCTGGAACTACCAGCTGCTCCAATAACGAAGCCAGCACCCTTAGCTGCCCCAATGGCCAGACCAGCACCCTTAGCAGCCCCTAGAGCCAGACCAGCACCTCCAAGGGCTGCAGCGCCTCCAGCAGCAGTGGCTACACCAGCTGCCCCCAAGAGAGCAGCTGACCCACCAAATACTGCCAGTCCAGGGGCGGCAATGGCCAGTCCAAGGGCTGTTGCCAAGAAAAGGGCGTCACTGGAACTCTCCTGAGGCACCAACACCACCAGCAGCAACGCCAGTACACACCATTGTCCTACCGCTCGCATACTGGAAACGAAAACAATCAACACCAAACCATTACTACTTAATGTCACCTATTTAGTTTGTTATGCTTATAGCTAATTAATTCATCAGACAACTTGTTAACTGGTTATGAATTTAATTACATATATTAGTTTGATATTTAGCCTGCCAAGATATATATACAGTTTATTATATTATATTATCAGACCTTACATGTAGGTAGTGGTGACAGAACTTATGCCAGCGACTGTACACTACGTAATTATGTTATTGTAAAAGACACTTACCTGGACATGATATTTTAAGAAGTCAATATTGCAAGAACATGACATTGCAAAAATATGACATTGCAAAAACTATGACATTGCAAAAAATATGACATTGCAAAAATATGACATTGCAAAAAATATGACATTGCAAGAACATGACATTGCAAGAACATGACATTGCAAAAACATGTCGTGTCCCCAATTTCACTCTCAGGTTCGTCACTCAAGATTTAATTTCCTGGACGATTCTCACTGACAGTCATTAAGTTTGTGTTATTACTCTGTGGACGAATGGAAGTGTTAATGTTTCCCCCAGTAATGTGTCAGGAATCAGACCAACACAACGTAAAGTGCAGTTTGGAGGAATCAGTCGCTTTACAAATCCACCAACACTTTCATTCACTCGCCGAAAAGATGACGTCGGGAATGTCGTGGTTTTGTGTCCAATTATATTTTCGTATGTTTAAATAAAGGATTCAAATGTCTACAGTGTAATATAAAATGTTTAGTGTTAGCCTGCATAGGTTAAAAGTGCAATATGAAACATTAACTGGAAATTTGAATGGATGTTTGAGGCAGTAGACGGTCATCCCCCCACCACCCCACCCCCACCAATGGAGTGTTGCTAAATCTGGAGTAACTGATTCCTCCAAACTATTGCAATCAACAAGCCACACCATTGTTTTTGCTGGTCTGGTCCCGTTTCCTTACATAGTTTAATTAAGATGGTAATTATATTTTGGTACATTGGAGTGCCTTGATTCCTCCAAAGTATGCCAGGAAACGGGACCAGAACAGCAAAAATAATGGTGTTCTGTTGCTTGAAAAAATATGGATGATTCAGTTGCTCCAGAAGTCCTCAAATTTACCAACACGAATCTCACCTTTAAGTCCCTCAGATTGAACTAGTCATATTATGGACCTTTAGAATTTTGTCATTGTCTGTCTGAATACCTTTTGATGGATGACTGATTTGTTTTGGTTGATGTCTAAATTCATTGATGTTCAAAATCTGTCTCGTCATAAGTTTTTAATGTTTTAACTTGTGAGGTAATAGATATATATTTGTTGCCCTCAGTCGAAAAAAATCTGCTATTGTTAGTCAGTTCCAAGGACACACACTGTTGCCCTTTACTTTATAAACTAAGGAATTTATGTTTTTGTAACAGAGGAAATATTAGGGGGTTTTAAACAGCGAATTAATGAGTATTTATTAGACATGGTTTAGTTATATTGGTTTATGTCATCCCTTCCCCTACTCTATATTTATTTATGGTTTTATTTATTTGTGTATTTAATTGTTTATATAATTGTTTATTTATTTTATTGTTTGTTTATTTATGTGGTTATTGGTGCTTGTGTTGTGCTCACCTGGCGTGGGTAGGTAGGTAGGTAGGTAGGTATGTGTCCTGAGGGTAACGTTAGGATAATGTAAATATACTGTAGTGGTAAGACGTCTCAACTCCTGGTGGATATTATACACTCGTTCACCTTTTGATCAAAGAAAATGGAATGGAGGTTAGTATTACAGTCTCAGCCAGCCAGTCACTCCTTCCTTCTTTCCTTGACTCACCTAGAATGGAGGTTAGTATTACAGTCTCAGCCAGTCAGTCAGTCAGTCAGTCATCCAGGCAGTCACTCCTTCCTTCTTTCCTTTACTCACCTGCTAATGTGTTGTGTTGTGCTTTTGTGATGAGGACCTGTTGTTGGGGAGAGAGAGAGAGGAGTGGTGGTGCAAAGGAGACCCAACTCGCTTATATAGGTGGTGACAGGAAAGGGTGGGGGGGAGGGGCTTGGGAAGGAAGGGATGGAGGGGGAGGGGGGGGAGGGAGACTGACAAGGTAGGAGTGAGTGTGGGAGAGAGAGGGAGAGGGGCACTACTGCATCGAGAGGAGAGGAGAGTTGGGAGAGGAGAGGAGAGAAGAGAAGGGACAATGAAAAAAAGAACTGGACAGACACTGGTATGGATAAGAGGGACGAGATGAAAAAGTGGAATAGAGAGGTAGCTGAAGAAACGAATAGAAAGAACATTAATTCAGTAACATATCTACAACTCTAATTGGGGGATGGAAAGTGCAGTAATGAAGAAAGCTCCTCCCCACCCATCGCAAGGGTTTGGAAGGGAGAAAGGTGAGGGAAAGGAGGAGGGGGGGTATACCACTGGGACGAAAGGGAGAGGGATGAGGGACAAGAAGGGAAGTGACTATAGGAAGGAAGGAAGGAAAGAAAGGATGGAGGAGGAAAGGTAGGGACAGGTATTATAGTAGGAAAGGTAGTCAGGTAGGGGAAAGGAGAGATAATGGGAGGGAAGGGGGAGGGAAGGGGGGAGGGGTAATATTATGAAGAGGAAAGATTTAAGAGAGGAAAGACTTGGATTGGGAGAGACAGAACAAATACAAAAGAATACAAACAGCAACAGATTCATTGGTCCATACGAGGCTGTTCGGGAAAGTAGAGATAAAGGATGAGAGAGAGAAACAGATAATGGAAGCGAGAGAGAGAGAGAGAGAGAGAGAGAGAGAGAGAGAGAGAGAGAGAGAGAGAGGTGCTTTAGGACAGGAAGAATGCGGAAGGGATTCTACCCATTGCTGAGGGAGGGGGGGGAGGGAGGGAAGGGTGCTGATTGGAGGTAAAAATGGGGGATGGGTAGAGATGAAAGGGTAGAGAGAATGTATGTGAAGGGAGGAGAGTGTAGAGGGAGGAAAGGGTTGCTATATTATAATGGGGGGAGGGGGATATTACTTAGGAGGAGAGATGAGGAGGAGGAGGAGGAGGAATAGGAGATGTGAGAGGAGGAGAAGGAGAAAGAGGAGAAGAATGGGCAAGAATAGGAAAATGCGTTTGTATTTATTTTATTATTATTATTATTGTTATTGTTATTGTTATTATTATTATTGTTATTATTATTATTATTATTATTGTTATTATTATTGTTATTGTTATTATTGTTATTATTATTATTATTATTGTTATTTTTATTATTCTTATTCTTACTCTTTTTCAGATAGAATGAAGGAATAGTTAAAACAGAGATAGACAGACCAAAAGATTGAAAGACAAAAACACACACACAGACAGAAATATACAATACCAGGACATTAAAAAAGAAATAGATGTAAACGAACTAAAGTGATAATAACCATAATAAAGATATAAAGAAGGAGAAATAAGGACACGGGAGATAAATAAATGAAAAAATAAATAAAAGAAGCAATACTGTATGTTGACAATTTGTGATAAAGTAGGAAATTATTAAAGAATAACGTTAGTAAATATTGAGGAGAGAGAGAGAGAGAGAGAGAGAGAGAGAGAGAGAGAGAGGCGGGGATAAGACCAGTGTAGGCGGTGGTCAGCAAGGTCAGTTCAGTCTGTCTGTCAGTGTGTGTGTGTCTTGCCTTCCCACTACCAATGTTGTTATTTTTATGATTACTATTACTACTGCTACTTATTCTTACTACTACTACTATTACTTACTAATACTACTATTACTTACTACTACTTGCTGCTACTACTACTACTTGCTGCTACTACTACTACTTGCTGCTACTACTACTACTTGCTGCTACTACTACTACTTGCTGCTACTACTACTACTTGCTGCTACTACTACTACTTGCTGCTACTACTACTACTTGCTGCTACTACTACTACTTGCTGCTACTACTACTACTACTATTACTACTATTACTACTACTATTACTACTATTACTACTACTATTACTACTACTACTACTACTATTACTATTACTTACTACTACTACTACTACTATTACTACTACTATTACTACTACTACTACTACTATTACTACTACTACAACTATTATTACTACTACTACTACTACTATGATTTAATTATTCTCTGACTTCATTCCCTCCACATTTATTTTCCCTTCATCATTCCTCCTCCTCCTCTCCTCCTTTACCCCCTCCGCCTATTCTTTCCTATTTGTCCCCCCACATCTCACCTCCATCCCCTCCCCCCTCCCCTCCACTCCCCCTCCCCCTCCTCCTCCTCCATTCACCTTGGCTATGCTCAGTGAAGCTCAGGAAATTATAAATAGTCATAGATTACTGTAATACTATTATTATTATACGTTTCAATATGAATAACAGATAGTACACCACTTTCAAAACTTGTAAGAGAAAGAAAAGACAATAATTAATTTACATCTACAGTTTCATTACTTTTTTTTTTTTTTTTTTTTTTTTTTTTTGAGGTGGTGAATTTTTTGTTGTTGTTGTGTCGAAGTGAAGTGCTACAGATTCTTCCAAACTATAAACAAACAAACAGACAAACCTTGGTATACTATAGTCTGTTCAAAACTTGTTCCTTTTGACCTCTTATGCTTAGATAGATAGAAATAGATAGATAGATAGATAGATAGATATAGATAGTTAGATAGATAGATAGAAATAGATAGATATATAGACAGATAGAAATAGCGATAGATAGACAGATAGAAATAGCTAGCTAGATAGAGGCTAGTGGAACACAAGTTTTGAACAGACTACTATGTTCAAAACTTGTCCCTATTTCTGCACCCCCTACCCCCAAGCCTGTCCCGTATATATACTCCTGCACCCCCCAAAACCTCCCTAAAAAAACCTCACCACCCAAGCCTGTCCCCTTACTCCTGCACCCCCCAAATCCACCACCCTGACCCCCCCAAAAAACCCGCACCCCCCCAAGCCTGTCCCCCTACTCCCGCACCCCCCAAAATCCCCCCCGACCCCCACTTAATTAATTGAGATGCTATTATACCTCGACTATGAAGCGACTTAGATCGTGATTGTGTTTATAAATTATGATGTAAAAAAAAAAAGATAAAGTCGGGAAGTCGGTGGAATAGTTCAAGGAGAGATGGTAGTAGTGGTGGTGGTAGTGGGGGTGGTGGTAGATGAAGAGGAGAGATGGTAGTAGTGGTAGTAGTAGTGGTGGTGGTGGTAGATGAAGAGAAACCACCATTGTTTTTGTTATTATGATATATATATATATATATATATATATATATATATATATATTGCGAGAATATAATTATGTGTGTATAGATAGAATGTGAGTGCGTGTGTAGAGAGTGAGAGACAAAGTGTGTGTGTATATGTGTGTAGAGAGAGAGAGAGAGAAAGCAATGAAAGGGTGGGAAAGAAAGCAAGAGTTTGTAGAGAGAGAGATAAGGGAAGGGGCGAGAGAAAGGGAAAGTAAGGTTGAGTAAGAAAAAAAAAGAACTAGAACATGTGAGTGAAATTGCCTAAAGATATAAGAAAAAAAAAAAAGGAAATCCTGAGAAATGAAACTACCCAGCACGGGAATGTATATGTGTATGTATGTTATTACGAGAGAGAGAGAGAGAGAGAGAGAGGGAGAGAGAGAGAGAGAGAGAGAGAGAGAGAGAGAGAGAGAGAGAGAGAGAGAGAGAGAGAGAGAGAGAGAGAGAGAGAGAGAGAGCTGGATTGGGATTTACAGAAAGGTTTGGTCGTGGCCAACACCATATTTAGAATAATAGTTTTGGATAAAAAATATATTTAGGTCAAGAAAGAAATACAAGTAGATAGGAAGGCAGTTTGAGAGTTTGTTAAATTCATTCATACATACAGTACATACATACATACATACATACATACATACATACATACATACATACATACATACATACATACATACATACATACATACATAGTTAGTAAACATACATACATACATAGTTAGTAAACATACATACATACAGTACTTAGTCAACATACATATATACATACATACACACATACATAGTTAGTATACATGCATACCTACATACAAAAACAACTGATATAAACATAATGGCTGACCACTTTTATTACTTTTTAATATATTAGTCATTCGTGTTTCCGTTTTCCTCTTCGACACACCTCACTCACTCACTCACTCACTCACTCACTCACTCACTCACTCACTCAAACAAGAAGTATTGTGAAACGCCAAGTAAAAAAATTATACATCATTATATTATACTTTATCATTATTATACTTGACACTAGAAGGGACGGGAAGTACTCTGACTGGCTGACTGACTTGTTTGGCTGACTTGTTTGACTGACTGACTGACTGACTTGTTTGACTGACTGACTGACTGACAAACAAACAAACAAACAAACAAACAAACAAACAAACAAACAAACTGACTGACTGACTGACTGACTGGTTGAAGGTCAGGAGAGGTCATGACACCAAGCTAAGAATGACCTCGCTATGATGTAATTAGTAGCAGTGACATCCAATGGGGTAGTTAAAATATATAAGTATAGGGGGATTTTTTTTTTTTTTTTTTTTTAATAATGTATGACAGATTTCGTTTGTTATTACTGGAATATTAGTGATTTTTTTTTAATGAGATAAAAAAAATGTATAGATGTATGTTTTGAGAAAGTAAAACATAAGAGGGGTTTATATCTTGGAGAGGAATAATGCTGTAGAAATTGATGAGGTGACGCAATAAACACACACACACACACACACACACACACACACACACACACAGAGCGTTAAGGTGACCAAGCACGCAACTGGCACACCTTGATATGAAGAGGTCAGGGGGAAAGACATTACTTCATATTCTCATTGGTAGTGATGTTAGGTATAGGGAGGACAGGGAATAAATCTCTCTCTCTCTCTCTCTCTCTCTCTCTCTCTCTCTCTCTCTCTCTCTCTCTCTCTCTCTCTCTCTCTCTCTCTGCATGGCTCATTCTTATTCTTTCTTTCTATTGTTTCCCTTCCCTCTCTGTGTCATTTTCTTCTTCTCTTTGTTTGTTTCTCTTTCTCTCTCATCAGTGTCTTTGGAGAGAGAGAGAGAGAGAGAGAAAGAAAGAGGAGGGACAGAGAGGATAGAGAGAGAGACCAAAATAAGGAGGTGACATAAATAGGAAGGAGTTAACAAGGCAATGAAGACAAGGGTAAGAGGAAGAGTTTAAACAACATGCAAAGAAATGTAAATAAGAATATAATAAGCTTATTTCTTATCAGACTAGTTTTTGTGACTCAGAAATAAGGAAAGGAACACACCTCCTCCTGACACACACACACACACACACACACACAGACAAAGTATAAGTCCACTATACCTCAGCAGCTCATGACAGTGACTATATATGTAAAATTATAACATATAATTATGCTAACTACAATACATAACAATATAATCATAATAAAATACAATTACCATTAGTATATATAAATTTATCAAGATTTTAGATAAATACAATACAATATAATTATCTATATCTTAGTATATATAAGAATATAACTTTTCAAAAACTATTCAAAAATAAAAAACCAGTGCTTGTTGTATATAAAATGATTACGATCATATACAATACAATAACAATATAATTACCTCCACTATACATTACTTTGTCACTATAACGTATGATTATGTATGAAGTGGAAGGTGTGAGTGGAGAGCAGTTGGCAGTATAATGGTAAACAACAGTGAGGGGAGGGGAGGGGAGATGAGGTGAAGTGAAGTGAGGTGGGTGCCTGAAACATTTCCTGCTCTGAGGAAAACAATTTACAAGTCACGGATTTCAGAGTTTTTTTGGGGGTGTAATAATAAGTTGTTACTCTTGCTTACTCCTCTCTCTCTCTTCATCTCTCTCTCTCTCTTCATCTCTCTCTCTCTTCATCTCTCTCTCTCTTCATCTCTCTCTCTCTTCATCTCTCTCTCTCTCTTCATCTCTCTCACACACACACAGGCACATATAAACATAATTTATTTTGAAAAAGAGAGAGAGAGAGAGAGAGAGAATTAGCAGAAACAGTGGTATTCGTTTCCTTCTTAACGGTGTAAAAGGAGTAGGAAGAAGAAGGTGTAAGAAGAAGAGGAGGAGGAGAAGGAAGAGGAAAGGTAGGATTATGATTTTTGAAGGTAATGGATTGCAAGGTTGTGATGATGATGGTAATTATGGTGGTAGTGATGGTGGTAATGATGATGGTGGTAGTGATGATGGTGATTGTGGAAATGATGATGATGGTATAGTGGTAGTGATGATGGTGGTAATAATAATAATAATGATGATGATAATAGAAATTAAAATAATTAGTATGGTGATGAATATAATGGCGGTAGTGATGGTGATGGTGGGGGGATGAGGGAATAGGGGGACAGGCTTGGGGTGGGGGGGGAGAAAGCCTGTCCCCTATTACCGTACCCCTCAGACCCCCACGAATGTTTTTGCATACTATATAATATATGAAGGGATAGGTACAGTTGCCTCCCAAAAATTCGAGACACTACTTGCTAGACTCTAGAGGAGGGGGGGGGGGGGTGCGGGAATACAGGGACAGGCTCTCTACCCCCCCCCCCCCAAGCCTCTCCCCATATCCCCCCCCCCACCCCTAGAGTCTAACAAGTAGTGTCTCGAAATTTTTGGAGTCAACTGTACACGGGTGTTTAATTTGTCGCCATATATTTAAGGGACCCTGTGATGTAGTCTAAAAGTTGGAGAAACATGAGTCCTTCAAATATTGCCACGAAACACACACACACACCTATAGGGAATGATGAGGTTGTTTGGTGGCATGGTCAGGAGGAATCAGAAGTGTCCAATCTTATACAACATGATCACAGGGATCTTAAGGTATTACCCGTCTGACCAGCAAAACGTGTAAGATAGACCTTGGGAGTAGCCTGAGTGGTTTAGAAAGGAGGCGTGAGAGAATAGGGATGGATAGAGGGATGGGTTGAGGTGTAGGTATGGATAGAGGGATGGGTTGAGGTGTAGGTATGGATAGAGGGATGGGTTGAGGTGTAGGTATGGATAGAGGGATGGGTTGAGGTGTAGGTATGGATAGAGGGATGGGTTGAGGTGTAGGTATGGATAGAGGGATGGGTTGAGGTGTAGGTATGGATAGAGGGATGGGTTGAGGTGTAGGGATGGATAGAAGGAGGCGTGAGAGAATAGGGATGGATAGAGGGATGGGTTGAGGTGTAAGTATGGATAGAGGGATGGGTTGAGGTGTAGGTATGGATAGAGGGATGGGTTGAGGTGTAGGTATGGATAGAGGGATGGGTTGAGGTGTAGGTATGGATAGAGGGATGGGTTGAGGTGTAGGTATGGATAGAGGGATGGTTGAGGTGTAGGGATGGATAGTGGGATGGGTTGAGGTGTAGGGATGGATAGAGGGATGGGTTGAGGTGTAGGGATGGATAGTGGGATGGGTTGAGGTGTAGGGATGGATAGAAGGAGGCGTGAGAGAATAGGGATGGATAGAAGGAGGCGTGAGAGAATAGGGATGGATAGAGGGATGGGTTGAGGTGTAGGGATGGATAGTGGGATGGATTAAGGTGTAGGGATGGATAGAGGGATGGGTTGAGGTGTAGGGATGGATAGTGGGATGGGTTGAGGTGTAGGGATGGATAGAAGGAGGCGTGAGAGAATAGGGATGGATAGTGGGATGGGTTGAGGTGTAGGTATGGATAGAGGGATGGGTTGAGGTGTAGGGATGGATAGAGGGATGGGTTAAGGTGTAGGTATGGATAGAGGGATGGGTTGAGGTGTAGGGATGGATAGTGGGATGGATTAAGGTGTAGTGGATGGATAGTGGGATGGGTTAAGGTGTAGGGATGGATAAAGGGATGGGATTAACCAGAGATGTTTAGAAAGTATACAATCCCATTCAACCGGCTGCCTGTTTCTTGGCATACTTTGGAGGAATTGGTAGTCCCCAGTATGTCAGTGGTAAATCATCATTCCCTTTTTAATTAGTCACAGTGTCAACAGAGAAGAAAATAAATACGTCATGGTTTGAGTAATGACGTCACAGCCTTGGTAGTAGTGACGTCACGCTGATATTCATTGACACACACACATAACAATATATACAACCTTTGAGAATTTAGGCAAAGTTAAGATAATATAACCATAGTGATATAATTATAGATGATGGTATAAAATGTAGTAGAAAGTTGTAATGTTTTTTTTTTTTTTGGGGGGGGCGGGGGTTATTTCTGCCTGAACATTTGAAGGTGTTTCATTGAAGAGGGTTGTTGAAGTTGGCAACACTGTATGTAACATTGAAGAGGGTGAAGTTGGCAACACTGTCCTCAACTAAACTGGTATTGTCACATCAGCGTCATAAAGGTCATTTCCTCGTTGACATTACATGTAGTCATACTGAGTACACCTTAACACATGTCATATTGAAGTATTAGGGGGGTGCGGGAGTAGGGGACAGGCTTGGGGGGGGTTGTTATTGTTGTTGTTGTTTGGAATAGTTTGGAAGACTAAAAATTTGATACAGATTTACCAACACTATTAATTCTTCCTTAATTTTGTAATCGCGTGTAAAAGGTAACGTTATTAAGGACCTGTTTACCCAAGTGACACACACACACACACACACACACACACACACACACACACACACACACACACACCACACACACACACACACACACACACACACACACACACACACACACACACACACACACACACACACAAACACGCATTCTACCCCCCCCCCCTCCCCACTCCAAGTCTGTCCCACTACTCCCTAACCCCCTTATCCAAGTGTTGTTGTCTCATATACTTACTGAGGCTCGCTAATTAAAAACTCCCTCGTCAGGTTAACTCGAAGAACACCTGTATAGCCCTACCTCATTCTCACACGTGCATGTATGTATGTATGTATGTACCAGGTAAATAAATACATACATACAACAAACACTATTATTTTTGTATGTAAGGCGTTGTTGTTGTTGTTGTTGTTGTGGTTGTTGTTGTTGTTTGTTTGTTGTTATTGATGTTGTTGTTTGTTTGTTTGTTGTGGGTAACGGATCCTGCTGAGTAATGGGACGTCAGTTTTGTTGTTGTTGTTGTTGATGTTGTTGTTTGCTTGTTTTGGTGTCTGGATTGTGACGTCACACCAATATGGCTGCCAGTTTGTTTGTTTATTTATATGTATATATGTTGTTTTTTTGTGGGGTGG
The DNA here is from genome assembly GCA_034508575.1 of Petrolisthes manimaculis. NCBI lineage: Eukaryota > Metazoa > Arthropoda > Malacostraca > Decapoda > Porcellanidae > Petrolisthes > Petrolisthes manimaculis. Next base: position 18,622 of record JAWZYT010004994.1, on the reverse strand, counting down.
GTGGGTAGGGCTCAAGAACGTTAATATGGATTAGAAAAACACAACTCCAATTTAGAGAGAGAGAGAGAGAGAGAGAGAGAGAGAGAGAGAGAGACGGAGTGATAGACAGTAAGTAAGGGAGGGTGAGAGAGAGTGAGACAGGGAGGTTAGGGAGGGTGAGAGAGAGAGAGTGAGACAGGGAGGTTAGGGAGGGTGAGAGAGAGACTGGCTTTCAAGGTCAGAGTTGGCAGGGCACTTTCTCTGGTTAGGTGGGAGGGAGGGAGAGGGACGGGGAGGGAGGGAGGGAGAGAGACGAGGAGAGAATGGGAAGGAGGGAGAGAGGGGTTGGCTGGAGCCTGGAGGGAAATTATTATGGTAAGGAAGGAACAAGAAGTAGGGAAGGAAAAGGTTGTTACATCATACACTCAATTTACCATACAAGTAGCAACCTAACCTAATCTAACTTAACCAAATCTAATCTAACCTATTTTAACCAAACCTACCCTAACCAAACCTACCCTAAACCCAATCTAACCTAACCTAACCTAATTTAACCAAACCTAACCTAACCAAATCTAACCTAACTAACCTAACCTAACAATTTAACTTAATCTAACCTAACATAAGCTAACCAAATTTAAAGTAACCTAACCTAACCTAACCTAACCAAATTTAAATTAACCTAACACTATACTTCATTGTGTTGCGTATGAACAGACAAAATATTTTACACAACACAGGGTCGAAAGAAGTGTTGAATCTTACTTAAACTGAGGGATGGAAACCGCCTTGAAATCCTTCCCACGTTGTCATGATTACTGTGGCTAATTCAGAGTGAAAGTGTACATGGTATGATGAGACTATGAGTGTTGTTGTTGTTGTTGTTGTTGTTGTTGATAAGGAGTTGGCATCACTGTTTTGTTGTTGGAATGTAATATGATGACGATTTGGTAAAGAGGGCAGGTCACACTTCCTTCATAAACACACACACACACACCACGTCGACTGAGCAATGCACTCTCTCCCATCGTGTATTCCAGCAACAACACTAAACCCCACGTGTTGGTGTACATTGCTAATAACTCCGTGTTCCACATTGGTCTGTTCACACCTTGACTAAAGCCACGTTTGGACGAGTGTGAAGGTTGATACGATGACCTGAAAGAATATTATTAGGTTACGTTGGCATTGGTGAAGTTTGAAGGTTAATATAAAAGCCTGCAAAATTATTATATTAGGTTACGTTGGCATTGGTGAAGTTTGAAGGTTAATATTATTTAGGCCTGCAAAATTATTATGATATTATAAGTAGATTCGTTGCAGCATCGTCTTAATTGATTGTTTATTTTTTTTATTTGTTGGTTTTACTGAAAGAATATTATTATTAGGTTTTATTTGTTTTTTGTTTGTTTTACTGGTGTTTGATATTTGGAAGGGGGTGTGAAAGAGGAGAGAATGAATGCAAGATAAAAAAAACTAAATGTGAATGGAAATAGGACTTAAGAATTGGTAATGAAAGTGTACATAAGGAGTAAAAGCAAAAATGGAAATAATGAAAGTGTGACAGGATCGTTGTGGAAGAGATGAAATAAATAGGAAGGGAAGGAGATAAAGGAAAAAAGAGAAAATATGAGAGATAAAGGGGAGAAAGGAAAGAGAGGAAGAGATAAATGTGAGAAAGGAAAGAAAGGAAGAGATAAATGTGAGAAAGGAAGGACAGAAAAAGATAAAAAAGAGAAAGGCAGAAAAAGGAAGGAAGGAAAGAAAGGAAGAGAAAAATACGTCAGTGAAAGACAGACAGACAGACAGACAGTGAGAGACAGACAGACAGAGTGAAAGCACTTGTATGTTTTCACTGTTCCTATCCTACATTTACCCCCCCTCCCCCCTCCTCCTCCTCCCTCCTCCTCCTCCTCCTCCTCCTCTCTCCCCCCTCCTCCTCCTCTCTCCCCCCTCCTCCTCCTCCCCTCCTCCTCCTCCTCCTCCTCCTCTCTCCCCCCTCCTCCTCTCTCTAGCTGACCCCCTCACCTAGTACCCCCCCTCCCTCGCACCCTCCCGACCCACACACACATAAAGACCCCATGCACGTGACTGAAGACCCCCACCCCTCTTTTCTCTCTCTCTTTCTCTCTCTCACACACACACAGAGTTTTTTTTAAGTAGTAAATCACAACAGTTGAATATAACGAAAAATTAAATAGTGATGGAGTTGTTCGATTATTTTTTCTGCGAGGTGAGACGATGTGAGGCGAGGTCAGACAAATTGAGGCGAGGTCAGACCACTTATAGACTCACTCGGTTGACAGTACTGCGCAGGCGTCACATTTAACTATTAGCCTCATCACCTAAGTATAGAAAAAATGAGAAGTATAGTCTGTTTTGTGGCGTAGTGTGGATGGAGGAAGGAAACGCCAAGTGCTCCATTCTATATAATTAGGACCCCATCTTTACCTGACCCCCATATCTTACTTAAAACATCTCTCTCTCTCTCTCTCTCTCTCTCTCTCTCTCTCTCTCTCTCTCTCTCTCTCTCTCTCTCTCTCTCTCTCGTGTATACCGTTATTTTTGTTCATCTGATCCTGTTCCCTGGCATACTTTGGAGGAATCACGACACTCCAATGTACCAAAAGTATGCTCTCCCCTTAATTCTGGTTTTTGACTGAGGAAGTGAGTTGTGTGTGGCGTTTGTTGACCTTGGATGGATGACTGGATATTGTTGATGATTTCTACCCAGATCACGAGGAAGGATAGGGGTTGGGGGGGATGGGAGAGGAGGGGAAGGTTTGGGGAGATGGAAGAGGGTGGGTTTGGGAGGATAAGGATAGGGTAAGGGAAGGGAGGGTTTGGGAGGATAAGGATAGGGTAAGGGAAGGGAGGGTTTGGGAGGATGGGAGAGGGTGGGTTTGGTCATGGGTTTGTTGGTTGGATGGAAGGAGGGGTTGGGAGAGGGGGGGAGGGTTTGAGGGGATGGGGGAAGGGGGGGAAGGTTTGGGGAGATGGGAGAGGGTTTGGGCTGAGGGTGGGTTTGGGGGGATGGATGGTTGGTTGGCTTCCTGACTTGACCACCAGAGGGAAAGGGAATGGTATACAAGTGATGCACAGATTCTCTCCTATAAAACATTGCGTCGTAATATTTATTGCTCAGTGGTTACGATATAATATAATAATTATGCTTAGAAAAATGTTCACGATTATATAATTATACCGGTATATATATATATTTGCAATTTTGTCTGCTGATTCAGTTCCGCATAATTTAACACACACACACACACACACACACACACACACACACACATACACACACACACACACACATACACACACACACACACACACACACACACACACACACACACACACACAATAATTTCATGGACAGCGTTGGAATACCCGAGTGGCAACAGAGTCTTTACGAGGGAGGGAATGAGGCTTCCTGTGTGTGTTGTGTATTTCGTTAAGGGAACCCTGTGATGTTGTCAGAAAATTGGAGGTAAATGAGTCCTTCGAATATTGCTACGAAACACCAACTATATGGAAGGAGCTTGTTTTGTGGCATAGGGAGGAGGAATCAGAAGCCTCCAATTTTCATACACTATCACAGAGTCCTTAACATCAACTAACTAACTAACTAACTAATTAATTAACTAGACATTTGCTTATAGTTAGGGTGTAATATTATATACATTGATTCAGTACACAACCCCTCGTATGTATTTGTATGTTGACGGTATATATATTGTTTGTATGAATAATAATAATAGTGTATGATTGTACGGTTTGTATTACAGTTCCTATATGGTATTGAAGACCCTTTTTTTACGTGTTTGTATGTTGACGGTACAGTGTATATATTATGTTTGTATGAATAATAAATAGTGTATGATTGTACCGTTTGTAATACAGTTCGTAGATGGTATTGAAGACGTAACATCATCTGGGGTGGGAGGGGGGAGAATAATAATATATCGGTACTGCCTCATCCCTTCACACAATACAATCCAATCCAATCTAATCCAATCTAACCCAACCCAATACAACCCAATCCAACCCAATCCAATCTAACCCAACCCAACTCAATCCAACCCAACCCAACCCAACCCAATCCAACCCAATCCAATCCAATCCAACCCAACCCAACCCAATCCAACCCAACCCAAGGCAACTCATTAGTATACAGGTGTGCTTCGAATACCTAGAGACAGGTAAATAAATACACAATAAGATCTGCATTGGAATTTCTTGGTTGGTGAATTGGTGGTGGTGGACTGTTCAGAGGTTCAACCAAAGCTGTATCCTTATATGTGCTCGTGACTGTACATTAGTTCAATTATCCCCTATTGAGGCGTGGAAGTAGATGGTTTGGAAGTTAGTGTTATGGAGAATTTTCACTACGAGGACTTTACTTGATTCTGGCGACGGATACTTAAAGATTATTGAGCTCCCGTGTTTATTTACTCGTAGGAAATAGAATAGATGGCTTAGGGATAAAACAAAGGCCCTATGGATAGATTAGAGGCCTTAGGTATAGAACAAAGGCCCTAGGGATAGAACAAAGGCCCTGGAGATAGACTAGAGGCTCTAAAGATAGAACAAAGGCCCTGGAGATAGACTAGAGGCTCTAAAGATAGAACAAAGGCCCTAGAGATAGAATATATAGGCCCTAGAGATAGAATAGAGGCCTTAGGTATAGAACAAAGGCCCTAGGGATAGAATAGAGGCCCTTAGGTATAGAACAAAGGCCCTGGAGATAGAATAGAGGCTATAGATAGACTATTTTTTTTATAGAGGCTCTAAAGATAGAACAAAAACCTTAGAAGTATTATCAAGATAGTGAGGGGAAGGAAATACAGAACGTAGCCGAGTTTACAGAACGGAATAGATGGGGCTATGCAGGGGACATAGAAACAAGATCCAGGCTAGGTAAGGTAAGGATTGTTTATATATTGGGAAAGAGAATGAGACGATTTCCAATGTTATCCCATGATTGGTATTACCGTTTTAACCCAGGCGTTATTCTCCTTCCAATCTCGATTATTTTGGCCATTGTAGCAGTAAGAGGTGTACCGGGAGAGAAGAGTACCGGGAGAGAGGAGTACCGGGAGAGAGGAGTACCGGGAGAGAGGAGTACCGGGAGAGAGGAGTACCGGGAGAGAAGTGTACCGGGAGAGAGGAGTACCGGGAGAGAAGTGTACCGGGAGAGAAGTGTACCGGGAGAGAAGTGTACCGGGAGAGAAGAGTACCGGGAGAGAGGAGTACCGGGAGAGAAGTGTACCGGGAGAGAGGAGTACCGGGAGAGAGGTGTACCGGGTTGGAGAGGGCACATGTTTTTACGCGACCGGCCGGGGGTAGATTGAGGAAGTAAGCCTATGACAGGTGACGGAAGAAAATGGATGAGAGTAAATTAAATATGTATGACAGTTTTGGGAACAGGGATAAATTGAGGAAGTATGGCAAAAAAAGATGGAAAGGGAGGGACGGTATGGGTGGATGTTGTTGATAAATTGAGTTAGTATGTTATAAAAGGGTGCATGGAAGGGAGGGTCAGGTATGATAATTGTGAGTGAAAAAGTAGGTAGGTAGGTGGGACATATGAAAGTGATAAAGTAGGTAGGTCCCCTGTCCCCTATTCCCACACCCCCTTAAATGAATGAAATATGATGAGTGTAAAATATATTGTATAAAAAAAAAATGTATAATAAGAATGAGACGAGGATGTAGAGTGAGTGAGTGAGTCAGTGAGTGAGTGAGTCGAGGATGTAGAGTGAGTGGGTGAGTGAGTGAGTGAGTGAGTGAGTGAGTGAGTGAGTGAGTGTATGAGTGAGTGAGTGAGTGTATGAGTGAGTGAGTGAGTGTATGAGTGAGTGAGTGTGTGAGTGAGTGAGTGTGTGAGTGAGTGAGAGTGTGTGTGAGTGAGAGTGTGTGTGTGTATGGAATCCTCTGAAGGGTTGACCTCATAACATAGTGACCCGGATTGGTTTGTGTTGTTGTTGTTGTTGTTGTAGTTGTGGTTGTGGTTGTTGGGGATGCTGTATTGGTGTGTCTTTGTGAACGGCAACCAATTATTGTTGTTGTTGTTATTGTTATTATTATTGTTATTATTATTACCGTATTATTATTATTATTATTATTATTATTATTATTATTATTATTATTATTAGCGTATTATTATTATTATTATACTTCTGTTATATTATTTTATTATTTTTGTTTATTATTATTATTATTATTATTATTATGCTTATTTCCATGTAATTTAGAGAATCCGAAACTTTTCAATTTTGTTTACAGTAATTTATCCTTTTCCACCACACCTTTGGTCTCATTACAAGGACAACTGCACTGAGACGATAATTATAAATAACTTCCTTCCCCTTCTGTACACAAAATCCAGCAATTATTGAAACCTTTACAATGCAGTGACACACAAGAGAAGCGGGGGTACCTGTGTGTGTGTGTGTGACTGTGTGTGTGACTGTGTGTGTGTGTGTGTGTGTGTGTGTGACTGTGTGTGTGTGTGTGTGTGTTGGGTAAGATAATATTTGCCTTTACACCTAATGTTTGCACTGTCTGTACATACTGTTACGGCCGTTAACAAAAAAAGTTCCTTCCTCTTCCTTCTCTTCCTCCACTTCCTCCTTTTCCTCCTTTTCCTCCTTCTCTTCCTCCTTTTCCTTCTCTTCCATTTCCTCCTTTTCCTCCTCCTCATCCTCATTTTCCTCCTCTTCCTTTTCCATCTCCTCTTCCTCCTGCTTCTCTTCCTATTCCTCCTTCTCTTCCTCCTACTCTTCCTCTTCCATCTCCTCCTCTTCTATCAATCTCTCAGTCAATATAAATGTTAAGAAAACCTGTATTACACGTGTATAAACCAATGAAAAACACATTATTATAAATTGTCCACAACGAACACATAATTCTTCGAGTTGGGCTGAATGTTGTCAGGATTAGGATGCAGGACTATACTATTTTTTGAAGGATATTGATTGATGTTTCACCTTAAAAAGAAAATAAAAAAAAATATGAAAAATCCAAAATATCCCCCTGGTGATCACTGGAGAATACTTGACCTATTTGTACCATCACCACTACCACCACTATCACCACCAGTCACTGTCATCACCACTATCACCAACAATAACTGTCACAACTACCACCACCACCAACCACCACAACTATCACCACCACCACCAGCACCACAACTAACACCACCACCACCACAACTATCGCCACCACCACCACTACCACCACCACCACCACAACTAACACCACCACCACCACAACTATCACCAGCACCACAACTAACACCACCAGTCACTGTCATCACCACTATCACCACCACCACCACTACCACCATCACCACTACCACCACCACTACCACCACCACTTGACCCTTGACCTTCACTAGGGCTGTCCCACTAACCCATTACATCATTACACACTGAGGCTACTGCAGTAACACCAACACAAAGGCAAATTATCCACGCACCTATAGTATACAAAAAATAATAACAAAGATAAAAAGCTCTCCTGTCTACTCACCCATACATATACATATATACATACATACATACAGCTTCCCTACCACCATCACCACTACCGTCATCACTGCTACTACCCCTACTACTACCCCTACTACTACCACCTATGGCTTCCTGGATAATTATTTCTTTTGTCTTCTCCCTAGTTTATCTTTTTATATATATGATGTGTGTGTGTGTGTGTGTGAGGTGTGTGTGTGTGTGTGTGTCGCCGTAACCTCTTTGTCAGGGTCAGATCTGCGGTTTGATGTTTTTTCTGTACCCTATGTTGACGGGACCTATTTACTGTACTGTCCACTCATGCAAGAGAGAGAGAGAGAGAGAGAGAGAGAGAGAGAGAGAGAGAGAGAGAGAGAGAGAGAGAGAGAGAGAGATGTATGAATGATGAAGATGGAGATGGAATGGAGAAGGTGGGGGGAATGTAGGGACCTGAATATGGGGAAAGGTGGGAATGGAAAATGAAGTCTTACATATATACGTGGAGAAACGGTCGGGAGTTTGGGAAAAAAAATATTTGCATGATTCCAGAAATAACAGTAATTATTATATTTCCCCAACCTTCGTCCTTTTGTCAAACCAAATGCTTAATCCAACTTTCAATTATTTATTTTTTTTATGATTTTCGGGACGCTCTTTGATATTTTGGACACCAGAAAAATAAATATTGATGGCTGAACGAAGGATGAAAAACGAAATAAATAAAATTATACGCTCGTAGAAAACCCGCCACCGTTTGCCCCTGTGGCGCTGAGGGAAGACTGGCGGGAAAACTTGTGTGGCGCGCAAACTTAACTACAAACTTGGCGGGAAATGTAGTGTGGATTTGTGGAGGCATTAAAACTTTGTACCCTCGTGTGCCAAGTTGTGGTGGTGATGGTGGTGGTGATGGTGGTGGTGGTGGAGGTGGTGGTGGTGTGGTTGTGGTGGAGATGGTGATGGTGGTGGAGGTGATTCCGGTATGGGTAGAGAGAGAGAGAGAAAGAGAAAGAGAGAGAGAGAGAGAGAGAGAAAGAGAAAAGAGAAAGAGAAAGAGAAAGAGAAGAGAGAGAGAGAGAGAGAGAGAGAGAGAGAGAGAGAGAGAGAGAGAGAGAGAGAGAGAGAGAGA
>JAWZYT010004994.1:5000-7500 GCA_034508575.1 Petrolisthes manimaculis | reverse complement strand
GGAGAAATCAATAGCCTCAGTTTTACCGACCGTGAAATTTGACCCTGAAAGGAAAAGAAAAACTGGATTTAGTGTGTGATATATAGTTTAAGTTATTCCTTCTTTCACTCAGGGAGAACGACAATAATAATAATAATAATTCTTTCAGTCAGGGAAAATAAAAATAAAAATAATAATAATAATAATACCTTCAGTCAGGAAGAACGAAAATAATAATAATAATGATAATAATAATAATAATAATAATAATAATAATAATAATACCTTCAGTCAAGAAGAACGAAAATAATAATAATAATAATAATAATACCTTCAGTCAGGAAGAACGAAAATAATGATAATAATTAATAATGATAAACGAAGAATGAAAAGCTAGATAACCTGTTTTTATTCAAGTGTTTATCTTCATTAATCAGTAACTATTAAAAAATGAAAAAAAAAAAAAGGAATTGAATGTCTATCTCTTTTTCCACAGTCAATAGAACAAAACTTTAGACGAAGAAAATAGATGGATGTAAAAATGTAACCATGTAATATCATTTTTTTATCAATACCAAAAATCTTCTATGAGTTTTTAATTATTCGTTCAGACTTCCGAATGTTAACGTGACGAGCCTGAGTGAAAGCCAAAACACACACACACACACACACACACACACACACACACACACACACACACAGTAATTATTCACCCAAGGACGTCAAGGTGGGAAAAAGTTAGTTAGTTAAGTCTGGTATAAATTAAAGAATATTCTTCTGGTCAATTATTTAAGTGACCCTGTATGTGATGTGATAAGGAAATTGGAGATAAATGAGTCTTTTCAATATTGCCACAAAACACACACACACACAGACAGATACACACACACACACACACACACACAGAGACTCAGACACAGACACACACACACAGACTCACACACACAGAGACACACACACACACACACACACACACACACACACACACACACACACACACACACACACACACACACTCACACACACACACACACAGAGGGGGAGAGTGGGGAGGGGAGGAACTTGCAGCCCCAATTCTAAACTGGCAGTATTAATTCGTACTATGTTGGTAAGACTTTGTGTAGCGGAATTAATTAATGCCCACAGAACTTAACTCGTATTAAGAGGAGGTGGAGGAGGTGGAAGTGGAGAAAGAGGTAGTGGAAGAAGTGGAGAAAGAAGTGAAGGAGAGGTGGAGGGAGGAAGAGAAGAGTGGAAGGTGGAGAAAGTGGAGGAGATGGAGGTAGAGAGAGAGGTAGAAGTGGTTAAAGAGTTACATAGAGTTACATAGAATCACAGACCACAACAGACCTTACGGTCCACACGGGGTGATCTGATTAGAAGGTTACTGGTGGAGAATGAATTTCTCCCCAGTGATAGTCGTAGATAAGGATAGCAAAGTAGAAGGCTCTCTCCCCACCCTCCACTCCCTCCGGCCTGAGCCGTACAGGAAATAAAGTCAGGAGTCAGAACCTTGTGGGGTTGGCAGAAAATACTCCACATGGAAATTTTATAGGAAAGATAGAAAATAGTTGAAATTTGGCTAACTTGCCACCTGTAATGGGAAAAAATGATTCATTAGTAAATATCGAAAGTCGGGGATTAGATGCAAGGTGTTTATCTAAGCGACGTTTGAAGCTATCTACGGTATTACAGTCTATTACGTTACAGGGGAAGCCCATTCCATAAGTTGACGACTCAGTTAAAAAAGAAATTCTTGGATTCGTGTGAATTAAAAGATTTACCTATGATTTTACAGCCATTACCTCTTGTGTAGTTTGATTGATCGATATTGAAATATTTGTTGCAGTCCATATTATCTATGCCTTTGATTATTTTGAATACCTGGATTAAGTCGCCTCTCAATCTACGTTGTGCTAATGGGAATAGATTCAATTCATTTAGTCGCTCCTCATACGTTTTGTTTCTTAGACTTGGTATCATTTTAGTAACTCTACGTTGGACTCGTTCCAATTTTACTATATCTTTCTGGTAGTACGGGCACCAGGCTTGGACACAATATTCCATAAGGGGACGGACCAAGGAATTATACAAAGTGAGGATTGTATCTTTGGACTTATACTCGAATGCTCTGCCAATAAATCCGATAGTTTTATTTGCTTTTTTAATTACTTTCGTACACTGCTGACTGGGTTTTAGGTTACTTGATATTGTGACCCCTAAGTCTGTCTCTTGGCCCACGCTTTTAAGTTGATTACCATTTAACGAGTAGTTTGCTATTACGTTACGATATCCGATGTGGAGCACTTTACATTTATCTGCATTAAAGGACATTTGCCAAGTTTTCGCCCAATTCGACAATTTATCGAGATTATCTTGCATTTCTTTAGTTTGTGCATTTGTGAGTTCTGTATTTGCAATTTTAGTATCATCGGCAAACTTCGATATTATGCATGAGAGACCTTCATCTATATCATTTATGTAAACTAAGAATAGGATTGGCCCTAAAACTGACCCTGAG
>JAWZYT010004994.1:0-2500 GCA_034508575.1 Petrolisthes manimaculis | reverse complement strand
GTAAATATTCACAACATGATGAGGCTACAATGGTATACTCATAAAACCTTAAAGAGTGTGTTGTCTGTTCCGTGGGTGAGTGAGTGGTGTGTTGTGTTAATCTCATTAGTACAACCTGCTGACCTAAAATATTGTTGTTGTTGTTGTTGTTGTAGGGAAGTGTGTATTTCTCCCTTGTGGTAATTTGCATAATGTATAGTTTAGTTTACCCAGTAAGTGAGGTACTGTACTGTTAAATTAATGTAAACATGATAAGAGAGAGGAAATCACTTTAATGCGATAAATTAGAGACGCATACACTTAAATTGTAGAGAAGTGACACAAGATGGAGATTAAATAAAAGATGGAAACGATAATTAAAGGAATAATAATAGAAAGATGCAAAAGAATCAATACAGTGACGACGAAGTGATGTTAAAAAAGTATACACATTCCAACCAGCTCTTGAATTGGTGCTTATGTATGTCTTCTTCTTCTTCTTCTTCTTCTTCTTCTTCTTCTTCTTCTTCTTTTTCTTCTTCTTCTTGCGCCATTAAAGGGAGAATATACATTAGGTACATTACAGCTCTTCAATTCCTCCAAAGTATGCCAGGAAACAGGACCACATTAACAAAGATAAAAGGTGGCCTGTTGCTTGAAATAGTTTGGAGGCGTCATTATCCCCACAAATGCCAAAACTATTATACCCTCCCCTTAATAACTGTGGGTTGAGTCGTCGGGTGGCTTATATACCAGATGGGTTGTGGACCAAATCTATCTACCTGTTTCGGTCGTGTGCCAACGTGTGTCTCCACGAATGTTTTCTTTGTCCACTCCTTGCTATTGTCGCTCCAGTTCTTCCTCCTTCCTCCCCTCCTCCTCCTTCATCCACTCCTCCTCCTTCATCCACTCCTCCTCCTTTCTCCACTCCTCCTCCTTCATCCACTCCTCCTTCATCACTCCTCCTTCATCCACTCCTCCTCCTTCATCCACTCCTCCTCCTTCATCCACTCCTCCTCCTTCATCCACTCCTTCTCCTTCCCCCACTCCTCCTCCTTCCTCCACTCCTCCTCCTTCATCCCCTCCTCCTCCTTCATCCCCTCCTCCTCCTTCATCCACTCCTCCTCCTTCATCCGGTACTGGGTCATTGGAGATATGGTTCAGGTATGAGATGCCATGGATGGTACGATAGCACCTCATGTACAGTCGGCAGCATAAGTTCGCTTCATTTCTACCTACGCATGTTTGAGCAATATTGATGATGTTATAACACAATTTGAATAGAGAGATGATAGATATACTTCACATATAATAAATTACACAAGTTGTCAGGATAGAATGCAACTATCTGGTCATATTAGTATTATCAAGTATGTATGTACAGTCTCCTCCACTCCCGCTTTTACCAGTTCCGACTCTCGCATCAGAAACACCTGCCATCAACCCTTACTCTTACTGGCAGGTGTTTCGGATGTGAGAGTCGGAACAGGTAGCTCACACGATGCTGGGTGTATACGATGGCAACGCTGAACTGGTGAAAGCGGGAGTGGAGGAGACTGTAGATAGATAGATAGATAGATAGATAGATAGATAGATAGATAGATAGATAGATAGATAGATAGATAGTTTATTGACCACAGCTGACAAGTTGGTACAAATATTTAATTTTTTTATACATTTTTATTATTTTTATTATTTACATTTTTTTGTACATGAGATGGACGCGAATTTCTGCTACCGACTGACTGTACTATGACCCCCGTGTAAAGTCTACGGAACTCTGCTACCCACGAGATTCATAATGTGTGACCTCATCTGACTCGCTGTGACCTTAATACCAAATCTTACATGACCTGACCTCACCTGACCTGACTTACATCATCACCAGTAGCCTCCATCACCACCATCATAATTATTTACACAGAGGTCATTTAGAGGTTTAGCAAGGGATTATAAAATTATATTAAATTATTCTCTCTTTATTTCCTTAACAAATGGAGTTAGTTAGTTGGCATACGGTATTGTTTTCACCCATGTTTGTTTGTTTGTTTGTTTGTTTGTGGGTTGGTTAGTATGAGAAGCAAATACCTCAAAAAATTTATTAACTTATTCCGATCAAACTTCACAGGAATTATTATTAGATTTTACCAGATCATCTAAAAGTAATTTATTACATTAAATATTTTGTTATGGTACAAGCTCAAACTTATGAATGAATGAATAGTTTTCCCTTTTTTTTTTTTTTTTTTTTTTTTTTTTAAGCATTTTTCAGCTTTGTATTAATAAGAACGAAAGTATGGGTGATCGAATAACAGTGTAATACAATTGATTTTTTTTTTTTTTTTTTTTTGAGACCAAGCATTTATTCATCTTTAACATTTTTTTTTAAGTCTATGGGAAATGACACCAACATTTCACCCAAACTCTTAATTAATTAGTGAAATGTCAAGTTAGAAAAATAAAATTGTCCGAAGCTCACACAATATATACACCTCCCTTTTCTATCTCTTTCCTTCCTTCC
>JAWZYT010004993.1:0-33609 GCA_034508575.1 Petrolisthes manimaculis | reverse complement strand
TGTGTATACGGAGGCTGGAGGAGTGAGCGTGGTCAGAGAGAGGAGGGAGGGTGAGGGAGAGGAAGAGAGAGAGTGAGGGAGAGTGGGAGGAAGGAAGGAAGAGGAAGAGAGGGTGAGGAGAGAGAGAGAAATAGGGAGAAGAGAGATAAGGAGGGTGAGAGAGAGGAAGAGAGGGTGAGAGAGAGGAAGAGAGGGTGAGGGAGATAGAAAAGGAGGATGGAAGAGAGAGAAGTAGATAGGAATAGAGAGGAGAGTGAAGAAGAGAGCAGAGACCAGAGTTAGAGAGGAGGAGGTGGGGGGGGGGAGGGTAGGGGGGATCATATGAAAGCTTCAGAGATAAAAGTGTGATTGGTTTGAGCTCCATCCACACACACACACACACACACTCACACGAGATGCTGATTGCCTGACTGACATCTGAGAACCATCGTGTAGGCGTAGTGGGAAGCAACCAAAGAGCCAATATATATATACTTCTTACAGTAGAGAAGTTGTAGTGGTGTTGAATGTGGGGTGAGCAATAATATAATTTTAGACTGTTTGCAATGTCTGGCTGTGTGCTTGTCTGTCTGTCTGTCTCTCACTTTCTCTGTCTTTTTCCTTAGCATTGCCCACAGCCCACACACCACACTCCTAACAACACACACACACACACACACACACACACACACACACACACACACACACACACACACTCACACACACACACACACTCACACACACACACACACACACACACACACACACACCACAACTCCTCTATATAGCCTATCCATCATCTCCTACATTTTTTTTCCCCTCCATCGAACACTGATGAAAAAAGTTGGCCGGATTCAATAAAAAACTTAAGAGGAAAAGTAAAGTAGCGGGGAAACTTATCTTGCTCTGCGTCGCTAACATTATGATGATGAGGTGAAATGAAAGTTAGGTTTGCCATAATGCAGTTGCTTTCAGTGAGTGAGGGACATTACACTCTCTCTCTCTCTCTCTCTCTCTCTCTCTCACACACACACACACACACACCTTGGATAAATCTATGTTTTTTTTAATGTATATGTATATATATATATATATATATATATATATATATATATATATATACTATATATATATATATATATATATATATATATATATATATATATTATATATATATATATATATATATATATATATATATATTATACCAGTGTGAAAATAGAAGATCATTTTATAGCCAATATTGAAGTGAAATCCAAATAAAATTAACGTGTACCGAAATATCCTCATTAGGCAAACACTACTTACGTAAAACTTAATGCAAGTAAAAAAATAATTATCACTAAGTTTATTTTTTTATTTTAGTTCTATATTTATCACGACGAAAATAAATGAGTAAGCGGTGGGTGGAATGTAAATAATTATGTGCCGGTGAAAAACCTCATTAAACAAAAACATTATATCAACACAAACAAACACGGGTCAAAAAACACCACAAACACACAGACACACAGAGAGAGAGCAAGCAAACCTGGCCAACTGAACTGAGGCAATGTTTACTCACTAATTAAATGATGGCGAATACAATGTTTATTATATTTGCGGGGGAAATGAAGGCTGGAAGAGACCTGGGGGGGGGGGGGGGGGGAGCGGGGGGAAGTTTATGGGAAATGACTTCTTGTAAATAGATTTGTTTGGTTGGAACTAAAATGAAAAAAAAATGTTCCTATGACTTTGGGTTAGAATATATATAGATTGGAATGAGGAAAAGAGATTAAAGGAGATAAAAAGGGAAGAAAACTAAGGAACGAGGAAGTGTATAAGGGAGAAAAAGAGAGAAACAATGGAATAAAGGTAGTATGGGATAAAGAGAATAAAAGAAGCAGCAGAGGAAATCAGAGAAAAGCGAAGAGAAGGAGGAGGAAGGAAGGAAGGAAGGAAGGAAGGAAGGAAGGAAGGAAGGAAGGAAAGGAAAAGCAGATAGAATAATAGATACGGTATACCAACAAACAGATAGACAGATAGATGATAAATAAACAGAGAGATAGACGACATAATGATTAAGAAGGCAGGAAAATTATTGACAGGCAGACAAATAGAGACAGAGAGAAAAACTTAACACAGTACACACAAAAAGAAAGTTAGCCAGACAGCCAGACAGCCATCCAGGTAGGTAGGTAGGTAGGTAGGCAGATAGGTACATAGGTAGGCAGGTAGGTAGGTAGGCAGGTAGGTAGATAGGTAGGTAGGCAGGTAGGTAGATAGGTAGGTAGGTAGGCAGGTAGGTAGATAGGTAGGCAGGTAGGTAGATAGGTAGGCAGGTAGGTACATAGGTAGGCAGATAGGTACATAGGTAGGCAGGTAGGTAGGTAGGCAGGTAGGTAGGTAGGTAGGTAGGCTGATAGGTAGGTAGGTAGGTAGGTAGAGACGAGTTATACCAGACAGAGAATAATGGCACGAGGAACTGGTACAGACACTTCCCATTTTAGACCCCATAGTGGTTTGGTTGTTTCTACTCCTACACTACAATATATAGATGGACGAGAGGAAGACTGGAGGCAGGGATGGTTGGATGGTTGGTTGGTTGGTGGTTAGGATTTTTTTTTTTTAACGAACACTATTTTTAGAATTTTTTTTGTGAGTCATTCCATCTGTTTTTTTTTGTTTTGTTTTTTTTAGGGGAGAGGTCATTCTGTCTTTGTTTTTGCTTTTCGTTTTTTTAAGAGGTCATTTTGTTGTTTTCTATAGGGACCATTGTGTCTTTTTGTTTATGGGTTATTCTGTCTGATTTCTTAGGGATCATTTGTTTCTATGTTTTTTTTTAAAGTTATTTAAGGGATGTTGGAAAATTAATTTATTCACAACTATTTTCGAATTATCTTACTTTAGGGGGCACTTTGTCTTGGGAAAATTTGAGGGCTAATTGACTGATCACTATTTTCGGATACAATCTGTTTAGGGCCCCAGTGATGTTGTCAGAAAATTGGAGGTTATCGAATCCTTCAAATATTGCCACGAAACACCCCCTATATTGAAGGAGCTTGTTTCGCGTCATAATCAGAAGGAATCAGAAGTCACCAAGTCTCATACACGATCACAGGGTCCTTAAGGGAGCAGGTAATATGTTGTGGGAGATTTAAGAGGGCTATTAAAACTCTTCCAAATTATGCCAAGAAATTGTCCACAACAGTGTATGAATAATTTCTGAAAGGGATTTTGTTCTGTAGCATTGTCTGTAGAAAACAACAAAATAACCTGTTAACAAATAAAAACTGGACAGAATGACCCCACAATAAAAACAAAAAATATAAAGCAGATAGAATTACCTCTAAAAAAACTATTTATTACGCCTTTAATTAAGAGGATAACAGGCTACACTTTTGGTACATTAGAGTGCCTTGATTCCTCCAAAGTATGCCAGGAAACAACACCAGATTAACAAAGATAATTATGGGTCGTTGCTTGGAATAGCTTGGAGGAATAAATTGCTCCTGATTTACGACCATTGTACTTCCCCCTTGAAACACGACCAGAGACTTAGAAAGATAAAAGTGGCCTCCATCATAATTATCATATACTTCATAGATTCACCCACCATTAACATAATGTAATATTCTTTCCACCATTACCCCTTTAAGATGCAATATATATGATACCACAGTTCCTAAAATGGCAATATCGAAGATTATGATATTCATTTCGAACATTAGGTCAGGTCAAAACTGTAATTTAATCATATAGAAATAAGGTAAAATTTTCCTGACTAACACTACTATATGAAAGTCCCTAAATTCTCTCCTTGCTGTTTCTGCAATACACCAATGCATCTTACATATTATATTTCTGATAAAGAAAATCCTGGTGGAAAATCCTACAAAATTTACCTTATATATATATACCTTACTTAACCTAACCTAACTTAACTTAACCTAACTTACCCCAACCTAACACAACCTAACCCAAACCAAACTAACCCAACATAACCTGACCTAATCTAACTCAATGCCACCTGGACTATACAGGGTCAACAATAACTAGTAAGAGATAAAGAACAAAACAGTGATGATTTACTTACCTCCAAATCCAGTATAAAGGAAGGCGAGCGTCCGTATAATTGAACCTCACCTGACTGACTGACACTCGTATGAACACACTACCGTACCACACTTTGGGCTTCACATGAACACAAACAAACAGACAAACAGATAGACAGACAGCTCCTTGTTAAACGAAAGAGCTGCCTGGATTAAAAACATATAATATTTATGATGAAGACATTTCCGCTAATCACACAGGGCAAATATTGTGTTTTCAATTCCTGCACCATTATAACATTATGCATAAATATTTATCTATATATATTCATTTTTTTTTTTTTTTTTTTTTTGCAAGTAGGATTATTACCAAACAAATATTTTTCCTTCCTCGACAATTGATATGCTTGATAACATTAGCATTTTTTTTGTTTTTCATTAGGATTATTATGAGAAATACATGCATATATTAATTTCTTCTGCAACACTTCACAGGCAGAGGCACAAACACCCGAAGCACAAATGAACAGAATATTTTTTTTCCAAGCCCTCGTCGTTTCATGTAGGTATAATGAGATGGGGGTGGGGGGGAACTATTTTTTCATCTCACTGGCTTGATGATTATTACAGAGAGGAAGACTGGAGAGAGATATAAGCACCTCCTTTACACTCGTAGGCGCTGGCCACAGGAGAACCCGTCAGCATTAGACAAAAAAAAAAAAAAAAAAAAAAAAATGGCTTTGAAAACTTGGGTGGCTTTCAGGGCTGACTTTCTCTCATACATGCACTTCCATCATTCTTTTTTTTTTTTCTCTCTCTCTCGCTCTTCTGCTTCTTCTTTTTCCTCTCTCCATCTTTACTTATTATTTTCCTTTCTCTTCAACTCTATTTTTTGTTATTTTCTCCATTACCTCTCACCATTATATTTTCTCCCTCTATCTCACTGCCTTTTTTTTTTTTTTTTTTTTTTTTTATTTACTTTTTTCATTTCAACACCAGGTCTTAGAAATAACATCTCCACGACCAAACTCAACCAGGAGTTTTAAATTAATGGGCGATGGTGGGAGAAAATTTCGTGTACTTAAAATAGTAATAAATAATAATTATAATTTATACTGACCAGACACGGGAAGACCGGTGAAGAACTTTTGTAAACAACTGCATATAAATATATTGATTATTAAAATTATAAAAGAATGTTATAATTATAGTTGCCTTTACATATCCATAATAAAGTGTATAATATAAATAACACATATTCTTAATGTGTGTGTGTGTGTGTGTGTGTGTGTGTGTGTGTGTGTGTGTGTGTGTGTGTGTGTGTGTGTGTGTGTGTGTGCCATGTTAATAACTCGTCCGCATGACCAAGTGAAAAACTGAAGTGAATTAAAAAAACGAAACTTTACACAAAATAAAATGGTGAGTGAAATATAATCCTGTGATGGTGAACCACGAGCAGTTCACCATGAGAGAAGATAAAATAAAACAACTCACTCACGGATATATAACATAAGTCAATAATTATAAAGGATGCAATAATTTCATCGTAATATATAATATACATACGGCATATATATATATATCACAAGAATTGAGTGGTGGTGTTGGATTATTTTTTGCGTGAAACTAATTTTTATTTCTGCGTGTGGGAATTTTATCTGCGTGTGGGATTTTTTTTTTTTTTTTTTTTTTTTTTTTTTTTTTTTTTTTGCGTGTGTGTGAGGCGGCGAGGAGCGGCAATGGACCCGTGCAGTGGATAAGAGATGGGGGTTTGGTGCGGGGCGGTGCGTGCGTGTGGACGTCTCAGCGCTCAGGTCCCGGCAGGAGGAGGTGCCCAGAAGTGGGGTGTATCAATAAGAGGCCAAAAAGTGGGGTGGGATGGTGGGGTTGGATTGGGGTGGGGTGGGGTGGGGTGGGGGGAAAAATTGGTGGTGGTGGTGGTGACGAGTGGTTGAAAAAGAGGAGGGGGACTGGTGTGGGTGGGGTCGTGGGGTGATGGGGTGAGAGAGGGTGTGGGTGGGAGGGGTACTTGGTGGGGTGTGTGGAGTGGGGGGCAGCAACAGCCAAAGATAACAGTGATAATCAATCATGGTACAGTACAGTAAGTGCGTCAGCTGGGTGGATGGGAGTATAAGTCAATCCAGCCAGATGGTTAGTTAGTTGGTGGGTTTGGTAGGTTTGGTGGGACAACAACAGAAGAAAGACAAGATAAAACGTGTGGTTGGTTGGTGGCTGGCGTGCTGACCAACAACCCCCATCCAATAAACAATAAATAGTGAACTGAGTCAGATTCAAAACAAAGAGGAAAAGCGCTGTCCAGAATTTTTGCTTTAATACCTCGTTCTTCTGCTGGAGGGGGAACTTTGGCCCCTTCTTCTTGTCCCAGCCGAAAGTGGTGTCGAAGCAGGTACAGCAGGAGTCGCAGGCGAGGGGGTCCCGGTCCGCCTCTGAGAGCCAAGGGTCGTGAGCGTTGCTGAGGAAATTCTCAAGTCCCGTGGCCACCCTCTGAAGCCAGCGGGGGGAATCCTTTGTGGGGGGGTCATGGCCGCTTGCGTCTGCCGCGCGGAAGCAGGGAGGGAGGGAGGAAGGAAGGGAAGGAAGGAGGAAGGTTGGAGTGGAGGAGAGGGTTACGGAAATGAGTTTGTTTGTTTGTTTGTAACGGGGGAATTAAAGGTTTTGGTGGGAGTCACAGCCGTATTAGAAGGTTAGGAATTAGGAATGGACGTGGCAATGGTACGGACATTAAAAGGGAAATTGGAGGGATGACGTGGAGGAAGGGAGGGGGACGAGGAGGGAAAGGGAGGAGGGAAGGAAAGCGAGAGGTTAGTAAAGGAGTGTTAAGTTAGGGCGACACAGTCAGGGGGGGAGGGAGGTGGGGCACATAAAATTAGGGTCAAAGGTTGTGTTGGAGAGGAGCGTCGCTTCTCTCTCTCACGCGGGTACTGACACATCTACAACCCCAAGTATCCCCCTGCGAAGTATGGAGGTTAAACACTAAGGAAAAAAAAAACATAGTAGTAATGAAAGTAAGGCGGAGCACACACGACGTTTACACTGAGACAAGAGACTGCCACATCTACTGAAAAGAAAAGGCGTGTTATTGTGGTGCCAAGACTGGGAACAAGAGTAACACAGCTACCTTCATCCTAGCCAAAACGCTCTCCACCTCAGCTTGCTACTACATGGCTCTCATCTCCGGACTATAATATTATGTTTGGTTCATAGCAAAATAGTTTCTACTTTAGATGTATCACTATAGGCAGCAGCATCGTAGTAGCATAATCGTCCAAGGAACTTTAGCTAAAATTAATTAAGTCATGTAAGAAAGCTAAATCTACATCATATTTGTATATAAATTTTTCTAAGTCTGATGAACAGCTGCTGAATCAAAATGTTCTATAAGTGAATGTCCTGTATTGAGGTGACGTAACAATGACCACGCGTCCCCAACCTTTGCTCAGAGAAAAAATATTTGAAAATGATAGAATATAGACATTTTCTCTTTACTCAAGTCAAATGCAAACGTTACCGAAATGTTAATTCTTCTTTACAGGGTGTTTTGAAATGGATTTTGTACATTTACACTATATTGAAAAATATGAATTGTTTTTCATTCTCTATAATTCATGCTACACAAGTCTCCTCTCCTTCAAACCTGACAAAACTCTAATTAAAATACCAAGAGTCAGTCAGTCATTTTAATTAATCGAGGGAAACCTTTCATATTTTTTTTAATTCCCATGGTCCCGATTTCTCCAAACTATGTCACGAAACACACACCTTCAGTATAGTTGCTGCTTCGTGGCACACTTTGGAGGAATCCATAGAGGTTAGAGTTCACCAAATAATGCATCTTAATCAATCATCCTCTTCAACAATGCAAAGTTGGAGAAGGAAAGGTGTGGTCGGTCAGTGTTTCGTCACCTGTATAATTATTATGCACTAAAGTTCAGGCTGGCATTATTGTCATTATCATCAACATCATCATCATCATCATCACTATCTTCCACCATCATCATCATCATCATCTAACCCTGGCTAGTGTGATGGATGGCTCATGGCTGTACCAGATCTCAAAAACTCATCATCATCATCATCATCTTCATCATAATCATCTCAAAACTCATAATCATCATAATCAATCGTGCTTAATTAAATCGTCTCTCTATAATATCATACCTGAATGCATAATAAGAATAAGAATAAGAATAATGATAACAGTAAAATAATATCAGTAACAATAACAATAATAATCATAACAAATTTAATTCAAACTAAACTCCATATGGGATGAGTGTGAAGTAGAGAAATATCATAAGCTAAGCGTTCTCTCTCTACGTACTAACATTTGTAAAGTAACCTGCAAACTTGAGGTATATAAACAAACACTAAACTCACCACTACTACTTAGATTATTAAAGGCGAGATTCTCTTGTTGGCAAATTGGAATGTTACTGATTCCTCCTAACTCTACCAAGAAACAGACATCCCCGTTTGTAACTACACTATGGTCGTCTGTTTCCTGGCATAGTTTGGAGGAATCAGTCGCCCTACAGTTCACCAACAAGATAATCTATCCTTAATTAATCAAGGACCCTGTGATCGTGCATGAAAAAAAACTTGGTGGCTTCTGATTCCTCCTGACCACGCCACGAAACAAACAAGTTCCTTCCATATAGGTGTGGGTGTATGTTTCGTGGCAATATTTGAAGGACTCATTTACCTCTAATTTTTCAGACTACAGTGTCACAGGATCCCTTAATTAATAAACTCTACTATCTAACGTCTGTGTAACTCTCAGGGACACGGAATGAACAAAAAATAAAAATAAAAAAAATAATGGACAAGCAATAACGAAGAGTAGAATATTTAATTAGCCCCATTACAGATTACCACGGTGTAAATTATAAGAGTAATGCTATTATAAATTATAAGAGTAATGCTATACTTCAAGTTATTTATATATTTGTATATTTATATATTTATATGTTTGTATATTTATCTTTTTAACTTGACGGAAATGTACACCCGCCTCCTTCATTATTTATTATTATTATTATTATTATTATTTTATTATTATTATTATTATTATTATCTTTATGCCTTTTTATTTATTTATTTATTTATTTATTTACATTATTCTAAATTTTTTTCCAATGATCCTTCGAATTACACAGGCGAGTTGTAAGGTTTAAACACCATTAGATTCTGGGGAGGAGCAATTTGTTTTCGTTTTTTCGTTTTTTTGGGGGGGGGGATTGGAGGAGTACATATTCCTCCAGGCCACGTCAGAAAACAGAAGACCCATCACAGTAACAGTAAAGGGGAATCTGTTTTGTTGTATCGTTTGGAGGAATCATAATCCTCGAATTCAGTATTAATAAAATAAATAATAATAATAAAAATACTAATAATACAATTGATGATAATAATGAAATAATAGTAATAATAATAAAAAATAATGATAACATTGATGATAGAAATGAAATAATAGTATTAATAATAATAAAATTGATGATAATAATAATAAATTCTCCTCCCCAGATTATGGCGTTTATTTTCCTTTGACTATTTATTATATTATAGGCGTAAAGCGAGAGGCCTGAACTATAATCTGTCTACCAAGCAATTATATAAACAAGCCTAGAAAATTATATAGACTGTCTTGTTGGCAAACTGGATGAAAGGCAAGGCTAGTGATTCCTCCTAACTACACCAGACAACAGACAGACACACACACACACACACACAGACACACACACACACAAATACACAGACAGACAGACGGCCTCCTCAGTGGTTGGTAGTGTACTGATGGCCACAGAAATTCGTACACAAGCTGTTGTTTTCTAAGGTATGCAACACATGATAGATATTGTAAGACTGTGTAACTGCAACACAACATTATTATTATTATTATTATTATTATTATTATTATTATTATTATTATTTTTATTATTATTATTTTTATTATTATTATTATTATTATTATTATTATTATTATTATTATTATTATTATTATTATTATGTTTGTTGTTTTGCTTATTACCGAGTCACTTGGTAGACCATTCACTGCATTACTCCCAGAATAATGAATGACCTCTCTTTACTTAATAATGAATGACCTCTCTTTACTTAATAATGAATGACCTCTCTTTCCATACTTATAGCCTGAATGAGAATTCTTGTAGCCATCCGTACTAAATAAGGAGGATCTGTTTGGTGGCACAGTTGGGAAGGCATCAAGAGAACTTCATCCAATTTATTTATCTACCAACAAAACAATCTTCTTCTTCCCTTAAGGACCCTGTGTGTGATCGTGTATAAAAATTGGAGGCTTTTGATTCCCTCTGACCATAAAATGAAACAAGATCCTTCCATTATAGGTGTGTGTGTGTGTGTGTGTATGTGTGTGTGTGTGTGTGTGTGTGTGTGTGTGTGTTTCATGGCAATATTTGAAGGACTCATTTATCTCCAGTTTATTTTCTGACCACATCACAGGGTCCTTTAATTAAGCCTAGACTAAAAAGATGATGTATATATATATTTATAGTAAACAAGATACACATACCAAAGGAAGCCAAAGTAATTAGTTATTATTTTCATCGATGCTCTCATAGAAAATAAAATGGAATTAGTCGAAAAATTTCACCTTAGTTATTTTGCTATTTTTTTTTTTAAATATAAGCATGTATATTTTATCATCATACCATATCATATGCATATTGCTTTAATTTTTTTCTATATACTTTTTCTCGATCTATGCAATCTAGGATAAATATTGCAGTGTATGGTGGTGTCTACAGCGAAAAGTGAAGGAAAAAAACTACGTACGGTACAGACAACTAAAGAAAGAGATCTACCCATACATTATCATCTACAGGGGGCCAACAAAACACTAACAATAACAACAAAAATAATAATAACAATAACAATAATAACAAAAATAATAATAATAATAATAATTGATAATAAAGAGATCTACAACTACAACATCTATATGGTGGGGTGACAATGCGACTTAGTGTACAGTCGAGCGCCAAACAAGTTACGCAGCCTCCCCCATTCCTTATACGGTGTAATATATTTTATAACATTTAATTAATAAGATCCGGTAATTGGTCCGGGTTTTGTGCAATATATTCGAGTTAATTATTAATATGAATGTCTTGTAATGTGGACAATATTTGTATAATGGCAGGATGTGTGTGTGTGTGTGTGTGTGTGTGTGTGTGTGTGTGTGTGTGTGTGTGTGTGTGTGTGTGTGTGTGTGTGTGTGTGTGTGCGTGTGTGTGTGTGTGCGTGTGTGTGTGTGTGCGTGTGTGTGTGTGTGTGTGTGTGTGTGTGTGTGTGTGTGTGTGTGTGTGTGTGTGTGTGTGTGTGTGTGTGTGTGTGTGTGTGTGTGTGTGCGTGTGTGTGTGTGTGTGTGTGTGTGTGTGTGCGTGTGTGTGTGTGTGTTTGTGTGCGTGTGTGTGCGTGTGTGTGTGTGCGTGTGTGTGTGTGTGTGTGTGTGCGTGTGTGTGTGTGTGTGTGTGTGTGTGTTTGTTTGTGTGTGTGTGATTATAATATTGGTATACGTTTGTTATTTTTACATTTAAACTGAGTACGATTCAATTAATTAAATAGCAAAGCAAGAATGGTCCATAATGCATTGAAAGGGGTGGGAAGAAACTTATGACTACGACAGTACACACAGTCAGAACAGTGGCTGGGGGGGGGGGGGGCTCTACTACATTACAGGGAGGGGGTGGAGGGGGCCGGGTGGAGGTGGGGGCGGTCACATGGTTCTGGGGGTAGGGGGTGGGGGAGAAGGGGTTAAAAGCTGTCACAAGTAGGAGAGGAATTGGGGGGTAGGGGGGGTGAGTGGGTGGAGGGAGGAGATTGGAGGGAGAGAGACAGGAGAAATGAGGAGAGAAGAGTGAGAGAGAGAGAGATGAAGAGAGAGAGAGAGAGAAAGGGGAGAGAATGGAGAAAAGGGAAAAGGGGAGAGAAGAAAAGATAGAGTGAGAAAATACAAATGAGGTGAGAAGAGAGAAAGGAGAAATGGGACAGATGAAGAGGAAAAGGAAAAGGGGAGAGAAGAGAAATTACAAAAGGAGAGAAAAAGAGACACATGAGAAAAGGTTAGAGGAGAAGAGGGGAGAAAAGAGGAAAAGAGGAGAGAGAAAAGAGGACGAAGAGAATAGATTTTGAGACGAAAGAAAATGTAGGAAAAGTGTCAGGAAAAGAGAAGAGAAGGCAGAGAAAAACAAGACAGAAACATAACGAAAGAGAAGTAAAAAAAAAAATAGAGATAAGGAGGCTTTAGTTATCAACACGAATAACGATCAATGAGATATTTCACAAACACAAAATCAGTATAAAATAGAATGGAATAAAAATACAAATAAACCCGAACTATGACGATGGAAAGGCGAGATGAAAACCTGAATTGCGATCACACAAACAGGTGAATAATGAATGAATGAATGAATGAATGAATGAATGAAAGGTGTGATGAATGAATAACGTGATTTTTGCTCATACGTAACGTCACATGACACACATAATTATTTCCTCTTCGGTAACAGATAGCTAGATAGATAGCCAAGGCAGATACGTTTATGTTTTGGTATCTCAGTTTAATATGTAAGCAAGGGAAGTTATGGTCTAGAATATATATATAGACACGTAACAGGTGAATTGCTCTCTCTTATATATATATTCGGTCTGATATCTCAAGGACTCTGGTTAGCTATTGTTGTGATTGTTGTTGTTGTTGTATTCGCTGGTACTGTACTGGTTTTAATTAAGTTTTCCTGACGCATTATGGGACTTTGATTTCTGTACTCGTAGTAGCTCAAGTCGCTCTTTAACTAAACACCTAAAATATTCGAGAAAGGCCTACACCCCTTGTGAAAATTCTCAAAACATACACAATTTACTTCAGCATAATAAATCTACTGTACATAAGTAATAAGTACTTCAAAGAGACAAAAAAAAAAAAGTATATAATAATAAATACATACCTAAATATAAATAAATTCATTCCCTTCGTACCCAATTTACATGGCACCAAAAAAGTAGTTCTATATTTATATATGAAATCATATTTTCCCCTTAGGCAAATGTTCCGGACGGGCCCAGTTCTTAAAGTTATGTAAATAGAATAACTGGTGCGAACTGACTCAACGTGAGGGAAGGAAACGGTAGGGAAGGGAAGGGGAAGGAAAGGGTAGGGAAGGGAAGGTTGGGGGACGGAGGGGAATGGTGGGGAGGGGAATGGTGGGGAAGGGGAGGGGAAGGGGTGGGGCGTGGAGGGAAAGAGATTGACGCAGAAAGGGTGGAAAAGGTGGGTTTGGGTGGGAGGGAAAGGGTGGACGAGTTTGGAAAGAGGGAAAGGGTGGGTGAGTGTGGGAGAGATAAAGGATACATTATGAAAAAAACAACGAATAAAACGAAGTTGGAATGAATGAATAATGTTAGGGATCTCTTTCTTTTCCAATTTCCTGTTTTATAAGTCCCTTCACCTCCCTCCTTTCCTCTTTTTCCCTTTCCATCCCCCTTTCTCCACATATCTTCCCTTTCCATCCCCCTTACTTCCCTATTCTCCACATCTCTCTTCCCTTTCCTTGCATCTCATATTACTTCTCTCCTCCATTCCCCTCCCTTTCTCATTCTCCATGCTGCTGTTCTCATTACTATGCTAACCTCTCACGCATTCCGTCCCTCCCCTCTCCTCCCTCATGGTTCTCTCACTCTTCTCTCCAGCTATTCACGCATTTCATTCTCCTGCATTTCCTTCTCACGCATTTCTCCTCCGCAACCCGCATCTTCCTGACCTACTTACGCTTTCATTCTTTAACT
This sequence comes from Petrolisthes manimaculis, assembly GCA_034508575.1. Classification (NCBI taxonomy): domain Eukaryota; kingdom Metazoa; phylum Arthropoda; class Malacostraca; order Decapoda; family Porcellanidae; genus Petrolisthes; species Petrolisthes manimaculis. The sequence goes on along the minus strand of JAWZYT010004993.1, from coordinate 19,750 downwards.
CCTTTCCATCCTTTCTTCCTCCTCCTGCTCCCATTTTCTCACTAATTAATCCCTCTCCTCCCCCCCTCTGCATTCCTCATATTACCACCCACCCACCCTTCACCCACCCACCCTTCACCCACCCACGTCTCATTCTTCCTCATACTAACACCCACCCTTCAACGAACCCACCCTTCACCCACCCACGTCCCATTCATCCTCATACTAACACCCACCTTTCACCCATCCACGCCACCACCATGGACCCCATCCCTCACCCACACACACACACACACACACACACACACACACACACACACGTCCCTGCATTCCTACCACCCACTCTAACCCCCACCCCCATCCCCATCCCCCACACACAACCCCTTCCTTCCTCCCTCTCCTCCTCCTCCTCCTCCTCACCCATCCATCCACCTAGCCACCTCCCGCATTCCTCCCTCCCGCATACCAGGCTACACACGCTATCTATTCCCGGTAATTGAGCTTCCACCCCGTCTTACAACAGCACCACCTCTATTGTCCCTCACTATATAGACACTCCCTTGTTAGGTTCATTTGTCTCAGTAGGAGGAGTATCCAACCTACAGTACTTCGCTCTGTTGTTTCTCTGTATCTCCGTCGTCTAATTTATCTCTTTCTCTCTCTCTGTATCTCGGTCTAATTTCTCTCTCGCCTAATTTCTCTCGTTTTATATATTTTTTTTCTCTCTGCCTCTTGCCAAATTTCTCTTGTTCTCTGCCTCTGTTTCTCGCCTAATTTATCTCTCTTTGCATTTTTTTTCTCTATCTCGCGCCTAATTTCTCTCTTATTTTGTCTGTTTCTCGCCTCATTTCTCTCTTTCTATATCTCTTCTTCCATATAATTATCTCTCTCTCTCAACATTTCTGTCCGTCTATCTGTCTACCTGTCTGTCTACCTGTCTGTCTGTCCATTTGTCTATCTGTCTATCTATCTATCTATCTACCTATCTATCTGTCTATTTGTCTATCTCAATCTGTAAATCTGTCTGTCTGTCTGTCTATCAATCTGTCAATCTGTCTGTCTGTCTGTCTGCTCTTTACTCTTCTCCTTATAATTCTCGCTGCATTTGTATTTTATTGCCCAACACAACTCGCCTCCACTCCCAACAGCTCACAAGAAACATTTTGGCATCGCTGGGATATTTTTACTGCCCAGCTCGCCTCAATCTTCCAATCCCTTCCCCCTCCTCCCACCACTACAACCACCACAACCACCACAACCACTACCACCATTCATACCCTATACACCACTACCACCTCCACTGATAGGGGGCCTATATGCTATGAACCTTACAACACTAATTTGTTATACCTTTATACGTATACTATATTATATTATTCCCTCTTGTCAGATTTATTTTAGTATGCTATATATATATTTACAAATAAATATGTTCTTTACCTTGGATATAATATACAGTATACTCTATTGTATACCCGAGGCTATATCTCGCTATACCAAGCTCTATCATTATATCTAATAAATACATCTACAGTAATTGCATACAATACAAATATATTTTTCTTCAAGCATAATATAAATTTTGTTTCGACTACAATTAGCCCATTAAATATTTAGCTGCATAGATGTTTTTATTCTCTCTCTATTTATGTGTTTATTTAAGATTCAAGCAAGAGGGGTAAAAGATATATATATTTTTTGTTTTTCTTTTCTTATGTTTTCTTTTTGTGAAGGAGGAAAGCAATACTCCTTACATATTCACGAGGGCAAGGTGTCCAATCACGTGTCACTTGTTGATGCGATCTGGCTCTCTCTCTCTTTCTCTCTCTCTCTCTCTCTCATTCGTTTTTATTTTCTCTCTCTCTGTCTAGCTGTCTGTTTATTTATCCATCTATTTATTCATGTATCTGTCTTTAACTATATGTCATTACTCTCCTCCTCTCTTCATTACTCTCTCTCTCTCTCTCTCTCTCTCTCTCTCTCTCTCTCTCTCTCTCTCTCTCTCTCTCTCTCTCTCTCTCTCTCTCTCTCTCTCTCTCTCTCTCTCTCTCTCTCTCTCTCTCTCATATTCAACATTCCTGGCACAGACTACACTTCACATTCCACCCTCATATTTTCACCACCCACTCCCCAACTCTTCACTACCACCACCCTCACTTATCAAGAGAGTGAGGCAGTAAGGGAGAGAGAAAGAGAGGGAGGTAGGAAGGGAGAGAGAAAGAGAGGGAGGTAGGAAGGGAGAGAGAAAGAGAGGGAAGTAGGAAGGGAGAGAGAAAGAGAGGAAGGTAGGAAGGAAGGGAGGAAAGGAGGAAAGGAGAAAAGAGAGAGACAAGAGGTTGGAGGTAGGAAGGGAGGAAAGAGAAAGATGCAAGAGATAGGAAGGGAGAGAGCAAGGGAGGAAAGAACAATTGAGAAAGGTAGAGAGAGAGAGAGAGAGAAAGAAGAGAGTGTGAATAATGAAGAGAAAAAAAGAGAGAGAGTAATGAAGATGGACTGGGGGAAAAGTGAGAGACAGAAAAAAAAATAAAGGGAGAATAAGACATGAAAATAAAGCCAAGAGAATAATAACTTGACAAGATAAACAGAGATCAACCAACTATATAGTATTATGTGTGTGTCTCTCTCTCAATACAGGACCATGCACCCGCCCCATCTAACTCCCCCTTCATGTGAAACTTTGTCCAGACACTGAGCGGCTTTAGGGCGGAAAAGGTAAGGAGATAATGATAGATATGGACGAGGGGAAGGCATGAGGGTTGAAGCACACGAGCCACAGGGAATGATGACCGTGTGAAATGAGAAGCATGAAATGAGAAGGGGGAAATGAGCACTGAGACATTTAGTGGGGAATGACGAGTTAGTGGAAATAGAAAATACATAGAGGGAAATGAGCACTGAGAGACACTGGGTGAGTGAAATGAGAAGAGGGAAATGAGCACTGAGTGGAAATAGAAAATAATAAATAGAGAGAAATGAACACTGAGACACTTGGTAGATAAAGCTGAGTGAATGGAAATAGAAAATAAATAAAGGGATAACAGGGTAGAGAATGAGGAAGAGGGAGAAGAGGAAGGAAGGAAGGAAGGAAGGATGGAAGGAAGGAAGGAAGGAAGGAAGGAAGGAAGGAAGGAAGGAAGGAAGGAAGGAAGGAAGGAAGGAAGGAAGGAAGGAAGGAAGGAAGGAAGGAAGGAAGGGAGGAAGGAAGGAAGGAAGGAAGGAAGGACGGAAGGAAGGAAGGAAGGAAGGAAGGAAGGAAGGAAGGAAGGGAGGAAGTGTTTGATGGAAAACTAGGTAACGTGAAGTGAGTCTTTTAAGTTTAATTTCTCAGCCTCTCGCATAACATGGAATTATTATGCTCGTGCTGTTTTACGTTTTCCCTAGACACACATTTTGAAATTAAACACACATAAAGTGACCTATATACTGTCTATTCACAAGCAAACACATACACATTAACACACACACACACACACACAAACACACACACACACACACATACACACACACACACACACACACACACACACACACACACACACACACTCACAGAAACACACACACGCACACACACACTTACAGAAACACGCACACGCACTCACACACACACTCACAGAATCACACACACACCGTTTTGCAGTTATCCTCTCAAATGGTATATATATATAACTTTCCGAGGCACACACACACACAGGCAGCAGTTCATGTAATGCAATGAACTTGATTGACCGATTAATGCCAGGGACTTACAGAGACCCTAAGCCCAGAGACAGAGAGAGAGACGACCTCCAACCAGTTGACTCATATCTCCACGACAACTGCACACCACACACACCACACCACGCCACGCCACGCTACAGTCAGTCGGTCAGTAGGCAGTTCAACACACCATATTAAAAATAATCAGTCAGTTAGTCAGTCAGTCAGTCAGTCTATATGTAGTAAGATGCACGATATTAAAAAGAATCAGTCAGTAAGTCAGTAGGTAGGACAACACAAGATATTTAAAACAATCAGTAAGTCAGTAGGCAGTCAGTCAGTCAGTACAACACACGATATTAAAACAGTGTTAAATACCAGGCCACAGTCAGTAAATCAGTAAGTCAATCAGTCAGTACAACACACGATATTAAAACAGTGTTAAATCCCAGGCCACAGTCAGTAAGTCAGTCAGTACAACACACGATATTAAAACAGTGTTAAATCCTAGGCCACAGTCAATCAATCAGTGTGTTAGACAGTCAGTCAGTCAGTCAGTACAACACACGATATTAAAAACAAGTGTTAAATCGCAGTCGGGTACCAGCTTTAAAGAGAGTACTATACCAATGTGACACCGGCTTTAAAAGGATTCGTTCCATTCCATTGTGTCGCCAACTTTAAAAGGTTTGGTTGCAGCTTTGTAACGCAATCTTCGCCAGAGAGACAGGTTCGATCCCCCAGTCCCTTTGACCCCCAGCCCCTACGACCCCTAGTCCCATGCAATCCCTGGCCCCTTCCACCCCTATCCCTTTCGACCCCCATTCCTTCGACCCCCTTCCTTCTCTAGCCCCCAGCCGTCCGTTCGTTCAGTGAGGCGGGAGTTGATAATTAAGCGGTGGAGTGGATAATCCGGGTTAATCAGGAGACGGATGGGGGCAGATGGACGGTCAAGGGGATCGATGGATGGTGGAGAGTCTTGAGCTATTTGTGTCAGAGTATTTCATGGATCTGTGTGTGTGTCTGTGTGTGTGTGTGTGTGTGTGTGTGTGTGTTGAGAAGCGAGGGAGGGAGGGAGGGAGGGTAGGGTGACGGAGGGAGAGGAGGGTAGAAGGGAAGGGAGGAGGAAGGAAATGAGGGAAGAAGAATGAAGAGAAGGATTTGGAAGGAGGAGGTAGTTGAAGAAGCAGGAGGGGGAGAGAAAAGAGGGAGGGAGAAAGTGGAGAAGGGAAGAGGGAGAGGAGGAGGGAGAAAGAGGAGGAAGGAAGAGGGAGAGAAGGAGGGAAAAGGGAGAGAAGGAGGGAAAAGGGAGAGAAGGAGGGAAAAGGGAGAGAAGGAGGGAAAAGGGAGAGAAGGAGGGAAAAGGGAGAGAAGGAGGGATAAGGGTAGGAGGAATAAGGGTGGGAGGGATTTGACCACCAGAGTTAGGTCACAATTTATGGGGTCATCTATTGTCGGTGAATTGGGTGGCTACTGATTCCCCAAAACCATACAACAAAACAGATTTCGTACTCGTATAGTGAGAGATCCTGTTTCCTGACATAGTTTGGAGAGTTAGCAGCCCATTGTCTCGCCAACTACAAATCACTCCTTCTTAAAAAAGTGGTAAGTTTTTTATAGCCAAATTGGAGGGCTATTGATTCCTCCAAGCCATATTAGTACCAGGAAACAAACTACCTCAAAACACGAGTATCCAGGGAAACTGTTTTGCAGCATTAGTTTGGAGGAATCACTGACCCTAAAAATACCAACCAACAATATACACACAGTAAGATAGATAGTAATTTTAGCCTCGTGGTATATATATATAAGACTTAGTGAATAGTGATCGGTTCTCGCTGACATACACACGAACCCTAAAACACACGCTATGAATACTACGATTAATTTCTTATGTATGTAACGTGTATCTGTCATCAAGGCATTTTTTTTTTTCGAGTCGTTTGAAGCTGTATTTAAAGCTGTATGTTTTGTTGTTGCTTACCATTGAATCCTGTGAAGCCCCATTAGTGGCTATTCATTCATCTGAAATTCTATATACTGTAGCCGGATTTTTTATTTACAATCTCAACATCCTATGAAAACCAAATCGTGGCTATTCGTTATTTTGAGTTCTATAAGCCCCACTTTTTGTCTTCTTTACTATACAGCCCAATCAACCCAGATAGTATTTTTATATAATCTTGTCCCATAGTAAAGAGTTCGAGTCATTATTATCGAGTCCTGTACAGTCCAGTTCATATCTATCCATTTGAGTTCTGTTAAAGGGTTAATTCGCTTTTGTTACATTGGAGTGCCTTGATTCCTCCAAAGTATGCCAAGAAATAGGACCAGAAGATAAAAAATAATGGGGTTCTGTTGCTTGCAAAAATAGTTTGGAGAGGATTCAGTTGCTCCAGATTTACCAACACAAAATTTTCCCCCTTAATTAAGCCTTGTTTTATCATTTACTTTCGCAAGGTAAATAATTATGTGAAGCTACTGTATAATTCATTGACCTTGTCCTATCGAGTCCCATATTGTGTTAGTTAGTCGTGTGTTTATCATTGACGTATGAAAAGACTTGCTCCTTGATTTTATTCTATCGTTCAGTTGGATAAATCGCTCGCATACCTAAACGTCGTATCATTTATTACAAGAGCATAATATGGGTGATAATGAAATACGTATGATGATGATGATGATGATGATGATGATGATGATGATGATGATAATGATGATGATGATGATGATGATGATGATGGAAAATAGCGAACGAGAACGAAAACCAAGAGATATGAAAAATAATTAAAACCCTTGACAAGAAGAGACATTAGATCAAGAATGCAATGAATCGACAAGGCAATTATTTCTTGCTTGTTAAAAAATAAGACAATGCAAAAGGATTCATGTAGATAAAATGTAACATAAATTTTAAATATATATAAAAGACATCATTGGATCAGAAAAGAACGGAGTGCTTAAATAAATATATAGTTAAATAGATGAAAATATAAATAGATAGTTAGATAATTATAGTGTTACAGAGTACACACAGGCAGACAAATTAACATAGTTTATTTATTTAAAGAGAGAGAGAGAGAGAGAGAGAGAGAGAGAGAGAGAGAGAGAGAGAGAGAGAGAGAGAGAGAGAGAGAGAGAGAGAGGAGAGAAACAGCTTACTGTCAACACTCCCGGCCTTCCTTCCACCACCCGCCGCCTCTCGCCAAAAAAATATAAGGTGTGTATACGATCTCATAATACACTCCTAGCAAAATGTGAAGACAATTTCCACTGGGGATATTGGTTTGTTTGTTTGTTTGTTGGTTGGTTGGTTGGTTTGTTTGTTTGTTGGAGAGGAGAAGCGTAATCAATTTCTGGCCCAATCCAAAATAGTGATGACTCAAAATTGAAAAAAATATGTATATTATGTAAAGTTTATGTTGTTTGTTAACCATGTTAGTCAGAATTCGTACCATAATTATCTCATTAAAAAAAATATAATGATAATAATAATATAATATCCATAATTATTTGTTGTATATTATGTTCGGTAAATATGATTAGCAATTTTGAATAATAGAATAATGACAGTAGTAAAAAAAAAAAAAAAAAAAAAAGCATGGTTCAGAAATATTATTGGTGTCATGATATTTTTGTGAGATGTATAAAAAATTCTGGGAAATACAAAAAACTACATATTCATTGTCCAGGAAAAACGTGTGAAAAAAAGGGAGGAAAAACAATTATATAATATATACCCATAGGATCTGTAGAGATAAAAGGCTGATCTCCTCTTGTTTGTATATTAATCAAAGAGTGGGAGTGAGAGTTGAATTGAGTGGGTGTGGGTGTGGGGGAGTGGGGGGTGGGTGGATGGGGGAGGGGGGGGGGTGAGTTGAGGTTTAAATTTAAGGACCCTGTGATCGTGTATGATATCTAAAATTGGAGGCTTACAATTTCCTCCTGACTTATATACCACGAAACAAGCTTCCTTCCATATAGACTATAGGTGGTGGTGGTGTTTCGTGGCAATATTAGAAGGACTCGTTTACCTCCAATTTTCTTTTGACTACATCACAGGGTCCCTTAATGTAAGACTTTGGGTATTTTAGTAGTTTTAAATAGTAGCTGTTTTTACCAAGTCCAAGCTTCAATGTTTAAATAGTAGTTCAATGTTTATTATTATTATTATTATCATTATTATCATTATTATTATTATTATTAAGGGGTTGGTAGATATAAAGTTTTGGTGGTAAATAATCTGGAACAACCGACTGATTTCTCCAAACTCTCCCAAGCGACAGGTCACCGTATTTATTTTGCTACTTAGGTCCTGTTTCCTGGCATACTTTGGAGGAATCAGAAGTACACTATTATTTTATCAAACCAAGAGTATACTACCACCTTCCCCTTAATTAACTTTAACCCGTAACTGTTGTTGAGTTACGAATATTTTAGCAACACACTGGCTCATTGTTCCTTCGTTCTTCGTCTCCAGTCGTCCGTTCTCTGGTCATGTTTACCCCGTTCTTATTCGTGCGTTTCCTCCATCCTACAGTTAGTTAATTAATGTACTTTTTGGGTCCAATGAAGGCTACAGATTCCTCCAAACTCTATGAAGAATCAGATCCTGTTTCGTGGAGTAATCAGATACTTTTAATTAATTATTGTGTCCCCAACGCTATTTTATCCCTTTAATTATAACCCAGGAAACATTTTGTATTTTAATCTCAGGACGAAGGAAAATGTGCCAGTGTAAAAATTGATACCCGCTTTACAGGAATGTGCCTTTTTTTTTTTTTTTTTTTTAGATAGTAGATTTGTTTATCATCGCAAAACCAAGAGAGAAAAACATGTGAACAGAATAAATATTTTTTTTATAAATATGATACACAACCGAACGGACTTTTGAATCGAGTAAACAAACTTATTTATCATATCTATTTTATTAATATATAGTTTTACTAATCGTTTTACTATTATTATATATATATATATATATTTTTTTATATAGAGCGATATATATATATATAAAGTTTACAAGAAGCCAACCAAGTCATTCAGTCAGAGATGTTGTTTGGGTGAGATGGCAACACTGGAGTGACGTCCTGGCCAAACATGCACTACACTGCGCTATATAGATAAGACTGCCGCTAAGAAAGAACTGAAGGAGGAGGAGGAGGAGGAGGAGGAAGAAGAGGTGAAGATGGTCGTGGTGGTGGTGGTGGTGGTGGTAAATGGAGGAGTCAGGGGGAGGGAGGGAGGGAGGGAGGGAGGGAAAGAAAGAGAGAGAAGGGGCCTAAATCTAAAAAACTAAATTAATGATGAGGGAGGTAATGGGGTTTGGGGACCTGACTAGACTTGAGAATGTAACAGAATTAAAATGAGTAAATTATCGTCATCCAGCCTAGATATAATTATATACCAACCAAATTATAATGAAAATAATAATAATAATAATATATATATATATAGATAGATATACGTCTTAATTCCTATTGACATTAGAACTCTCAAAAGGTAGAAAGAAACGAAAAAAATACAAAATAAATTAATAAATGAAATAGGTCTTCATATCCAAAACCTTAATTAAACCTTCATTTCCACGTGTTGTTCCTTTTTCTGTTTCACCGACGTCAAGTGTGTAGGATAAAAATGTAATGCACAGTACAATTTAAGGTTAGTATAGTACACTTTTTGGTACATTAGAGCGCCTTGATTCCTCCAAAGTATGCCAGGAAACAGAACCCGATTAACACAAATAATGGTGGTGTTCTGTTGCTTGAAATAGTTTGGAGGAATCAGTCAGTCAGTCAGGTGCTCCAGATTTACCAACACTGTACAACAACTACCCCCGTAAGTACACTGGAGACACGTGCATTCCCTCACCCATTATTTTACACACCCACACTGTTCGCTTCAACACAACAACAACAAATATTAATAAGCTGATGCTGGAGGAACAAATTAGTGTCGGTAGGTAAATAGGAATGATGAGGAAACAAATGTGTCTATCCTGAGTGTAGCCATGGTAAGAAGAACAATACTTATATACATATGGGTGGTTGTTGTTGTTAGTTGTTATTAATAATATACCTTTGACGGTTTTCCAGTCAATAGTTTGAGACGACTCGAAGAAAGACGAGGCACCGCCGTAAGTCTCTTTGGTCTCGGGTTCCTTCAAGGCGGATTTAGGCACATAGTAAGTCTTGCCGTTGATGCAGATGATGTTGTAGTTGTGTTCGCGGAGCTTTTCACGGATTTTACTGATGCTCGATCCCTCCAGAGAATCGATGGGGATCAGCAGCTGCTCCTCTCCGTACTCGTCTAGGATGGAGTTGCGTTTGTCTACATCCTCCATGGACTTGGAGGAGTTTTGCTTCAGTACGGGACGCCGCTCACACACATCCACTAGCCGCTTGACGGAGAGGTTGGCTGGTGGGATGTTGGTGCTGTCAACCTCCTGCGTCGCCTCCGAGAACCTGACGGAACGGGGCGGGCCACACTCACACGGCGCCCCGTCTTTCCCGTCTTTGTTGTCCAGGAGACGTTTCTTCTCAGAGTTCTCGTCCAAGAGGGAGTTTTTGACACCATTATTTGAGATCTTGGCTTGCCAGGAGCGTCTGGGTTTTGGAGCTGGAGGTGGAAGCGGGGGAGTGAGGTACAGCCTATGGGGACGTACAAGCTCGTATTGTCTCTCGGAATCAGTGGCAGACACTATACTGATTTGGTCAGGAGCTTTGTCCTTTGAGCAATTAACACCTTGAGGCAGGACGGAATCTCTTCCATCAACACCCGACACATGTATCGCAGGAACATCCTCTTGTATGAGATCGTACTGACTAGGGTCTATCTTAACTCGATTTCTATCTAAATCAAACTGTCTTAACAATGGTCGGCGCCTGGACGTGACCTCGACCACAGCCTTGCCCGGAGGCCGCTGCATGGAGGGCGGGATAACGAACTGAACCTCGGCATTCTCGTCCTCCAAGCTGCCCATACGACTCAAGATCTTCTCACTGATGGGCTCCACGTACAGGTAAGCCTGGCGAGCCTTGCCCTTGGCCACCTGCACCACCTCTGTATTCTCAATCTCATTGATGACGCCGCTCACCTCCTCCACAAAACGGCTCTGTTTGATGCGACCCACCGGCTTCTCGATGACGGTAGCCACTTTCTGCACCGTCGCCTTCGCCGTCTGCACCAGCGGGCCGCTTTCCAGTTCATCAATGGAGTCATCGAACCGCTGTATGATGTTTTCACTATGCAACTCGAGGACCTCGTAGGCCTGCTTGGCGGCATGGGCCAGGTTGTCTGACCGCCCCTGCCGGCCGTCGCTCCCGTCAGAGGTGGCGGCGCCATTGTCGCCCACGTCCAGGCTGGAGGCCTTTATGGGCGGCGGCGGGCGGGGCCGGGTGCCGGACGGGCCGGGGGGCGGCGCCTGTGCATCTGACACCCTGGCACTGCCCGTCAGGCTGCTGCTCCGCCGGTGGGACATGGTGACCTGCACAGGGCCATCGCTGCCTCCCGGCCACCGTCACCAGCTCTTACCACACTCACTCCGCCATGTTTCACGCCGAACCCATCGCCCTCACGCTCTCACTACTGTCTCTCCCGCGAGCGTGCCACAGAAAATGGCGGGAGGGAGGGAGGGTGGAACCTGCAACTCAGCAAGAACACTGTTAGTGGGTGAGGTGAGGTGTCTGGCTGGTCCACCTGCCTCACACAACAACCATACCAGGGCACCTCGATCAATACCCCGCTTGACGGAACGCGACGGCAACAGTAATGTGCTACCTCAGGGGGGGGGGGAGGGGTAAGGGACACTAGGTAAGAATGTAGGAAGAGGGGAAGGGGGGGGGGGGAGGAAGAATGGGGGAGGCGAGAGAGAGGGGAGGGGGGTAGTTTCTCCCCCCACTTAATCACCCCTGTAGGTAGTGTGTCGGGGCAGAGTGAGGCACGCTACCAGTCCACCCGACACGCTACCCGCTCATCCCCCCCCCCCCCCCCACACGCTACGACCAAGACAAGGGGGTGCCACGTACAACACCTGTGCCACTGCCACCATCACTCCACGACAACACTACACCAACACCAACACACAAAGTCACAAAGGTTCCTGATAATGGCACACAATAACAATACAAATATTATACATATATGGTGTTTTGCTTGATACTCGACGCTATATTAAAACTGCATACAAAACTCTGGCTTTAGTATGTGCCATTTTAAGTTCTCATAGCATTCAGTGTCTCATATAATTACGGCGTAAAATATAACATTCCAGCAGACTGTGGAAAAATCTGAGCAAAAGGCTTCAATAAATATATATACAATTTCTTTTATACAATCTTCAGAAACACCATGATGATTAACTCTTTAATAATATTTCACTTTCTCTCTTTCCATGCACACCAACAAAATTATCTCATACTATCGTGTAAGGCATATGTTTAGGATTTCCTTTCTTATGTTTGTGTGTGTATGTGTGTGCGTGTGTGTGTGTTTCCCACAAAAAACTGCACTTCCACTTCACTCCACCTGTTTAGGAATCCGCTCCACTGTATTTTTACAACTTCACACTCTACCTACTTAAAATTTCACTCCACCTTTTTTTTAGATTTCCACTCGAACGAACGGGCGCAATGTAAACACTTAATTAACGACCACGACAACTATGACGACGAACACGACGAAAGTGAAAGGCAAGCAAGAGGGAGTCCGAAGGAAGGGAAAGACACAGAGGCCCTCCACACGTGGCTACTCACACACACACTAACACAACCACCACCAACACCAACACTCACACACCTTCGACCCGTCACAGGGACAGAGGGGAGGGAGAGACACAGTGTGGGGAGGGAGGGAGGGAGAGAGAGACACAGTGTGGGGAGGGAGGGAGAGAGAGAGAGGGGAGGAAGAGACACATGGAGGGGAGAGGGAGACATGGAGGGGAAAAGAGACATATAGAAGAGAGAGAGAGACACATGGAGTGGAAAGAGAGAGACAGGGAGAGAGAGAGGGAAGGAGAAAGGGAGGGGAGAGAAAATGGGAGGGGAGAGAGAATGAGAGAGGGTGCAAGATAATGGTTAAGTGGGGTAGGAAAGGAGAGAGGAAGCAAGTAAGGGGATGTGGGATGGGGGATTGATAGTGTGACTGGCGTGTGTGACTTGGCTAAGAGGGAGGGAAGAAGGGGAGTGAAGGGGAGGGAGTGAAGGGGAGGGAGTGAAGGGGAGGGAGTGAAGGGGAGGGAGTGAAGGGGAGGGACGGAGGGAAGGGAAGAAGGGGGACAGAGGGGACCAGTGTGGTTGGAGGGAATATAGGAAGGGAGTTGAGGGTTGAAGAAAAGGGATAGAGGGATTAATTAAAGGACCTTTAAACCCTGTGATCGTGAAAACTGAGACCTGGTGGCTTCTGATTCCTCCTGACTACGCCACGAAACAAGCTCCTTCAATGTAGGGGTGTGAGTTTCATGGCAATGTTTGAAGAACTCACTAACCTCCAATTTTCTGACTACATCACAGGGGTCCCCTTAAGGAAATCAGGTGAATTAGAGAAAGAAAGATTGGGATTAAGAAAAGGATTAAGGAAAGAAGGCGAAATGGGATAGAAAAAGAGGATGTAGACGAGGACGTGATGGTGGTAAGAAGAAAATAAGATGATGAGAAGGAATAAACGAAAGTGTGACAAAGAGAAAGGAGGGGAAGACGAATAAAGGAATGAATGAAAAAGAACTGGGAATGAATGGGACCAGAATAAACGAAAATGTGACAAAGAGGAAGGAGGCGAAGACGAATAAAGGAAAGGAATAAATCTGGGAATGAATGGGACCAGATTTATATTCGAAAGAATAAACAAAGAGAACGACGAAGAAGAGATAATAAAGAAAGAACCTTCACCCTTGCGTGGCTTCCCGTTGTGGGTCATAAAAAGAATTGGGGAACGTTGACCGTAAGTAAAAGGTGAGGTTGTTTAAAAGGGGGTCATATATTTTGATGTGACGTCGAGGGCTACTGCTTCCTCCTATACAAGGCAACAAAACAGTAATCCCAAAGTCGTGTAGTGTGGTAATCTGTTTTCTGACATAGTTTGGAGGAATCATTAGCCCTCCAGTGTTGAAGGGTGGTGGTGACTGGGAGGAAAGGAGAGACTAGGGAAAAAAGGGGAGAGGAGAGAAGGGAATTAAAGTAGGACTCATTAGCCCTCCAGTGTTGAAGGGTGGTGGTGACTGGGAGGAAAGGAGAGACTAGGGAAAAAAGGGGAGAGGAGAGAAGGGAATTAGAGTAGGACAGGTGAATAAAAGTAGATTACGAAAGAAAAAGGAAGATAGAGAGAGAGAGAGAGAGAGGAGAGAGCGAAGAGAGAAGAGAGAGAGAGAGAGAGAGAGAGAGAAGAGTGAGAGAGAGAAGAGAGAGAGAGAGAGAGAGAGAGAGAGAGGAGAGAGAGAGAGAGAGAGAGAGAGAGAGAGAGAGAGAGAGAGAGAAGAGAGAGAGAGAGAGAGAGAGAGAGAGAGAGAGAGAGAGAGAGAGAGAGAGAGAGAGAGAGAGAGAGAGAGAAATAATATGAATAAAAGATAAATGAAGTTAAAGAGAGAAAGAAAGAGAAATGAAGTTAAAGTGAGTGAGTAAGGCAAGGGAAGGTGACAGGTCGATGATGAAGAGAATACATTAGGGGGAAATGGAGGTAAAAGATAATGATACAAGAGAAAATGTGATAATAATGAATTCAGATGGGAGGGAATGAGGAAGGGAGGAAGAGAGGAGGGAAGGAAGGTGGGAGGGTGGGGGGGAAGAAAGGAGAGATGGAAAGAAGGGAGGGAAGAATGGAGGATAAATAGTAGGGAGGGAGGAAAGATAAAAGGGAGAGAGTAAAGATGGGAGGGAGGGAGGGAAAACAGGAGAAAAGATAGGAGGGAGGGAGGAAAGATAGAAGGAAGGGAGTAAAAGATGGGAGAGAGGGAGGGAAGGCAGTAGGAAAGATGGAAGGGAGGGAGGGAAAACAGGAGAAAAGATAGGAGGGAGGGAGGAAAGATAGAAGGGAGACGAGGTAAAGATAGAAGGCAGAGAGGAAAGACGGTGAGAAGAAGGGAGGAAAGCAGGATGAAATATAGGAAAGAGGGAGGATAGGAAAGAGGGAGGATAGGGAAGATGGAACTGAGGAAGACAAGAAAGAAAAGAGGTACGGAAATAGGAAGGAGAGAGATAATGTAAAAAGGATTATAGCACGTGACAATGAACAGTAGATGATAAAGAAGGGAAGATTGGGAAGAAAATTAGAAGGAATGAATGAGAACAAAATAATGGATTAAGGGAAAGAGAGAGCGATGGAAAGTAAATGAAGAGTCAAATATGAATAAAAATGTAAATAAAGAAAACACCAAGAAGTAGAAACAGGTCATTGAGGAGTATAATAATTTGTTTACTTTCTCTCTCTTTCTCTCTCTCTCTCTCTCTCTCTATCTCCTCTCTCTCTCTCTCTCTCTCTCTCTCTCTCTCTCCTCTCTCTCTCTCTCTCTCTCTCTCTCTTTTCCTTCCACCATACACAGTTATATTACACGTCTATATTACATATCTATAAGTCACGTCTATATTACACTTCATTCACACTTACTACATTTTCATCTCCTCTTCATTACAACTTGCTCTCATATAATTTTCACTTCACTCACTATTCCTCCATTCGTCTGATTCTCCAACACTTTTCATTCTTTTACACTCCCTCCATTTCATTCTCTCCCATCATTTATTGTTTACTTCTCCTTCTATTTTTTTCCCTTTTTTTTCTATTTCCCACCATTCCCTCTCAGTTTTACAACTCCCTCCATCTCATTCTCTCCCTCCTTTATTGTTTCTTCTCCCTTCTATTCCTCCCTTCTTTCTATTTCCCACCATTCCTCTCCCTTTCACATTTCCCCCCGTCCCACCCTATTTCTCATCATTTATTGTTTCTTCTTCCTTCTATTTCTCCCTTCTTCTAATTCCCACCATCCCCTCTTCCCTTTCACACTCCCTCCGTCACTCTTTCCATCATTTATTTACTGACTGTACATTTATGTGTGTGTACTTTTCTCCCCTACCTCTTGTAATGCGTACACCCTCGCTCTGTACACCACCCCTCCCCACCCTCCCTGTACACCACCCTCCCCAATCTCCCTGTACACTCTCCACCCTTTGCATGTGTACAACCCCACCCTTTGCATGTATTCAACAGCCCCCCTGCACTCTCTACTCCCTCCTTTCCCTCTCTCTTCACTCTTCACTCTCTCTTTTCCCTCCCCTCCCTCTTCACTCTCTCCTTTCGCTCTCCATCCCTCTTCACTTTCTCCTTTCCTTTTCCCTCCCTTTCACTCTCTCCTTTCGCTCTCCCTCCCTATTCACTCTCTCCTTTCCCTCCCTCTTCACTCTCTCCTTTCCCTCCCCTCATCCTCTCCCTCTCTCCTTTCCCTCCCCTCGTTCGCCCTCCCCCCTCCCTCTCCACTCCACTATCCCTTCCTTCTCCCCTCCCCTCCCCTCCCTTCCTGTCTCAATATATTGGTGTCCCTCCCCTTTACCCCTTCACCGCACAACACACAACACCCCTAATGGACCCTAAATCCCCTTGTGTAAACTCCCCTTTCTACCTCAGCTCCCCCTTACCTACCCCCAACACCCCCCACCCCAACCCCCTATTATGGGCAAAGTTTGTTTCAAGGCATGTACACTTATTCTGCCCCCCCCATATTCCCCCCCCCTATTCCCCCCCCATTCTCCCCCCCAACATTCCTTTGTACTACACACACCCCCATCTATGTCCCTCGTGCATGACTCTTTCACGCCCCCCCCCCCCTCTCTCCTTCCCCTTACCCCCCAAACACCCCTCCTCCACTCTCAGCCCTTTCTTTAACCCCCTGTACCACCCCTTACCTCCCCCATCCCTTCATGTACACTCCTTACCCCCAACTTCCCCCCCCCCCATCCCTTCATGTACACCTCCTAACCCCATGAGTTATTCAGTACCCATCACACTACCTTCCACCACCACCACCAGGATTTACCCAGTACTGATATCAACCCCAAACTATCCCTTACTTCCTTCCTCATTCCTTTCTCTCCTTCATTCCTCTTTCTTCCTCATTCCTTTCTTTCCTTCATTCTTCTCTCTCCCTCATTCTTCTTTCTTCCTCATTCCTTTCTCTCCTTCATTCTTCTCTCTCCTTCATTCCTCTCTCTCCTTCATTCCTCTCTCTCCCTCATTCCTCTTTCTTCCTCATTCCTTTCTCTCCTTCATTCCTCTCTCTCCCTCATTCCTCTTTTTCCCTCATTCCTCTTTCTTCCTCATTCCTCTCTCTCTCTCCCTCATTATTTTCCTCCCATACTTCCTTCCTCATTCCTTTCTCCCTCATTCCTCTCTCTCTCTCCCTCATTCCTTTCCTCCTTTAGTTCCTTCTCATTCCTCTTTCTCCCTCGCTTCCTTCTCGTTATTTTCTTCCTTATCTTTCTCTTCATTCCTTTCCTTCCTCACTTCCTCGATCATTTCTTTCCTCCCTTCTCTTCCCTCATTCCTTTCCTCATTCATCTCCCTCCTCATTCATTCTCCTATCTCTCCCTCACTCCCTTCTCATTCATTTTATCTTTCCCTCAATCCCTTCTCATTCTTTCCCACCCTTCCTTCTCATTCCTTTCCACCCTTCATTCTCTCTCCCCTACTCTCTCCTCATTCATTTTCCCATCTCTCCCCTACTCTCTCCTCATTCATTCTCCTATCTCTCCCTCACTCCCTCCTCATTCATTCTCCCATCTCTCCCCTACTCTCTCCTCATTCATTCTCCAATCTCTCCCTCACTCCCTCCTCATTCATTCTCCAATCTCTCCCTCACTCCCTCCTCATTCATTCTCCTATCTCTCCCTCACTCCCTTCTCATTCATTCTCCAATCTCTCCCTCACTCCCTCCTCATTCATTCTCCTATCTCTCCCTCACTCCCTTCTCATTCATTCTCACCCTTCCTTCTCTCTCCCCTATCGTTACAATGCATCTTTACCCGCTCTCATCATCCCTCACTACGCTTTCATCACTCTCCCTCTCTTCTTCCCTTCCTCTCTCACCCTTTGATCTAATTCTCCTCCACCTCTTCCCTCACTTTCTCTCTCTCACCTTCCATCCATCCATCCATCCTTCCTTCTTCTCTCCTATCGGTCACACACATTCTCTTCTACCTCTTCCCTTCCATTCCTGCCTCTTTCGTTTTTCTTTTATTTTGCACTCCCTAGCAAGCACGGGGAGGCAGATAATGTTATGAGAAAAACAAGTGTGTGTGTGTGTGTGTGTGTGTGTGTGTGGGATGGGGTGGTGGAAATGGGAGTGGGGGTGGGGGGTGGAAAGGGGGGGGGGGAGATGGAAGGGGGAAGGCCAGAATAGAAGCTGTATGAATAGAGGGGACAAAAAAATAGGGTGAAGTGTTGGGCAAAGGGTTACACGTGAATAGAGAGAGAGAGAGAGAGAGAGAGAGAGAGAGAGAGAGAGAGAGAGAGAGAGAGAGAGAGAGAGAGAGTGTAGCAAAGAGGATGAGGAGAGGCAAAGAGGATGAGGAGAGGGCAAGGTGGGTGAGTGAGTGGATGTTTAGTGATGAGAGGAGTGAAGATAGTGACAGACGAGTAGAGATAGTGAGAGAGGGGAAAATAGAGTGAGATGAGAAGAGATAGTGAAAGAGGAGAAGATATTGTGACCGAGGGTAAAAAAAGATAGTGAGATGAGTTGAGATAATGAGATGAGGAGAGATAGTGAGATGAGGAGAGATAGTGAGATGAGGAGAGATAGTGAGATGAGGAGAGATAATGAGATGAGGAGAGATAATGAGATGAGGAGAGATAATGAGAGGAGGAGAGATAGTGCGAGAGGGTAGAGTTCGTGGGATAAGGTGAAATAGTGAAACCTCCCCAAGACATCACGAGTAGCGAGTGAAGTGGAAGAAGAAGGTGTGTAGGAGGGCGTGGGAGGCGTGGCAGGTCTCAAGGGAGGCGTCCACCAGGCTACACACTGCTACAGGCGGATGCACGCACACGCATACACACGCACACATACACATAGTTGTCATTGCACGTACACAGACACACACCCACACACTTCTATCAGAAACTGTGAAAACGTTTAACCTATAACCTCTCTCTCTTTCTCTCTCTCTCTCTTTCTCTTTCCTTTCTCTCTCTCTCTCTCTCTCTCTCTCTCTCTCTCTCTCTCTCTCTCTCTCTCTCTCTCTCTCTCTCTCTCTCTCTCTCTCTCTCTCTCTCTCTCTCTCTCTCTCCCTCTCTCTCTCTCTCTCCCACACACACACACACACACACACACACACACACAAAGCCCGCCCTCCCCTGCATGCTAACTAAAGCCGAGGAGACCAATATTGCTAGGCTCTCCACTGGGTGTACTGGTGATGCTCTCGTTGGGGGTAATTGTCTGCGGGTAAAAGCCAGCCAATTACATGATGGGGAAGGGAAGCACTCTGAACGGGACCCCCCTGACAAAAATTGGGAGTTACTGATTCCTTCATAACTAATATCAGGAAACGACACTTAATACAATAGAAACCATTTAGTTTTCTTGTTTTTTGCTTCTTCTTTTTTTTTTATCGTGGCATAGTTTTGGGGGATTTAGAAGGCTTCCATTTTATCCCTAGGGCATAATGTATATAATAACACAGTAGATCCTAAAACGACTCAAAACGACTCGACATACAAGATTGTGACTCTCCCTTGACTATCACCACCACCAACCCACGTCTACTGACAGAGTATTCATATTACCCTCGTTATCCCCATACTGCACTACTACTACTACTACTACTATTACCACCACGTTTACACCACCATCCTACCACCTCCACCAGTACCACCTTTAAAACCACTCTCTTTTCTTTCTTCACCATGCACCACCACCACCTCTCTCACTCTCTCACTCTTTCTCTCTCTCTTTCTCTCTCTCTCTCTCTACCACCACTACTACTACTACTAAAACAACAAAAATAATAATATAAAAAACAAACAATCGCTAATATGACAACAGCTACAAGAACAGCAGCACCCCTTCTCTTCCCTTCCCTTCCTTTCCCTCACCTTC
>JAWZYT010004992.1:0-16961 GCA_034508575.1 Petrolisthes manimaculis | reverse complement strand
CCTTCCTTCTTTTAGTTTTTCATTATATTCATCCTTCCCTTCTCCTCCTTTCGTCATTATTTCCTTCATACCATCCTTCCTTCCTTATTTCTTTTAGTTTCTCATTCTATTTCTCCTTCCTTTTCTTCCTTCCTTCCTTCCTTCCTTAAGTTTCTCATTCTATTCATCCTTCCCCTCTCCTTCTCTTTTTTCCTTATTTCCTTCCTTTCTCCTACCTTCCTTTCTTCCCTCTTTCCCTTCTCCTTCCCTCGTCTCTCCTTCCTTCGTTCCTTCCTTTCTCCTTCCTTCCTTTCTTCCCTCTTTCCCTTCTCCTTCCCTCGTCTCTCCTTCCTTCGTTCCTTCCTCCTTCCCCTGTCCTTTTTTCCTTCCTTCTTTCCTTCCTTCCTTTTCCCTTAATTTCTCATTCTATTCTGTTTTCGTTTCTCTTTTTTTTAATCTTTACATAATTTTTATTTAATATTTTCCTCTTTCCTCTGTTTCCCTCTTTCGTTATTCTATCCCTGTTGCTCTTCACATTTATCACTTTATTTATCCATTGTTCTCTTTTGTTTACTTTTTTCTTTCAATATCTCCTGATTACGTATTTAAAAAAAAATGTATTTATCCCTTCTTGTAATTGTAATTTTCTGTTAATTCCTCTTCGTCCTCTTCCCTCTCTCTCTCTCTCTATCTCTCTCTCTCTCTATCTCCCTCTCTCTCTCTCTCTCTCTCTCTCTCTCTCTCTCTCTCTCTCTCTCTCTCTCTCTCTCTCTCCAAGAATGACGAGCGTAAATGCAAATGGTGAGTAATTGGGATGAAAAGGAGGGGAAGGAAGGGGAGGAAGAAGAGGGGAAGGAAAGATAGAATAATGAAGGGAAGGAAAGGAAGGAAGAGAAGAGGAAGGAAAGGGGAGGAAGAGGAGGGGAAGGACAAGAAGGAAGAGAAGGGGAAGGAAAAGGAAGGAAAAGAAGGGGTAGGAAAGAGAGGAAGAGGAGGGGAAGGAAGGAAAAGAGAGAAAGAGAGAAGGAAAGGCATAGATTGTCAGTTCTCCATTTTCATTTCGTTGGTCATCATAATCTCTCTCTCTCTCTCTCTCTCTCTCTCTCTCTCTCTCTCTCTCTCTCTCTCTCTCTCTCTCTCTCTCTCTCTCTCTCCCCTACCTAACCTTTCCATCCTTTCCCCCTTCCTTTCTCCCTCCTGCGATCCCTATCAGATTAAGCCAACACACCTAACTAAGCCTGAATACCCGTCCTAACAGGAGGAACACTGTAGAAACCAACTCTCTCTCTCTCTGTCTCTCTCTGCCTCGCCTGAATACCCATCCTAACAGGAGATACACTGTAGGGACCAACTCTCTCTCTCTCTGCCTCCCCCTTCATCCATATGCAAGAGAACTGTGTGAATAAATCTGACTTCTAGGGTGGTGGGTGCAGATAGGTAGTGTTTTGAGAAGGGCACATACACACATACAAGCACGCACACACACACACACACACACACACACATATATATATATAAGAATGCAAGCACACACATACAAGCACACACACACATATATAAGAATGCAAGCTCAAATATACACGCACCATACAATAACAAAAACACAATCAAACAAGCAAGCAAGCAAAGACACACACACACACACACACACACACACACACACACACACACACACACACACACACACACACACACACACACACACACACACACACACACACACACACACACACACTGGACCCCTTCTCTGTTTTGCTGTGGAGGGAAGGGGACGAGGCATTTTTTTTTTTCTTTTTTTTTAAAAGTCTCTGGTTTTAGTTTTTAATGTTTTAAGTTTGTTGTTTTTGCTTCTCTCTCTTTTTTATCTGTCTTTCTCTCTCTCTCTCTCTCTCTCTCTCTCTCTCTCTCTCTCTCTCTCTCTCTCTCTCTCTCTCTCTCTCTCTCTCTCTCTCTCTCTCTCGCTCTCTCTCTATACCGCACTCCTCTTTCTGTTTCTGTCTGTTTGTCTGTCTGTTTCTCTCTCCAATTCTACCAGTGTTTGTCTTACTATCCACCTCCCATTCACTCTCTCTTTCTCTCTCTCTGTGTGTGTGTCTTTGTGTGTGTGTGTGTGTGTGAGTGTGTCTCTCTCTCTCTCCTTTATTTTCTTCCCTCCTCTCTCTCTCTCTCTCTCTTCTTCCCTTTACTCTCTCTCTCTCTCTCTCTCTCTCTCTCTCTCACACACACACACACACACACACACAGAGTCCATGATTAATAACACACAGACCACACCGCCGCTGATAACACAGTCATGAGCAAATATTCACTCTACAGCCCAACCAGTGTGTGTGTGTGTGTGTGTGTGTGTGTGTGTGTGTAGAAACGAGAGAACAGAAAGAGCAAAGTGGAGAGTGGACAAACGCTAGAGAGAATGAGGAGAATGAGGAGAATGAGGGAGGAGGAGAGAAATGAGGGAGGAGGAGAGAAATGAGGAAGGAGGAGAGAAATGAGGGAGAAGAGTGAGAATGAGGGGGAGAGAAATGAGGGAGGGGGAGAGAATGAGGGAGGAGGAGAGAAATGAGGAGAGTGAGGGAGAAATGAGGGAGGAGGAGAGAAATGAGGGAGAAAGGAGAATGAGGATAATGAGGAAGACAATGAAATAGAATGACGAGTGTGTAGAAGGAAATGTGATAAAAATTAATGTAAGAAATGTATGTAAGAGTTTGAATAATTTAATTACACGTGGTCAAATATATTCCACTTCACTTCCTTCACCTTCAAGAATACACTCCCTTCTCCTTCTCCTTCTCCACCTCACTTCACCATCTTCTCCACCTCACTTCACTTTCATTTCTCCATCTCCTCCACTTCACTCCACTTTTATTTCACCATCTTCACCTCACTCATTTCTCCATCTTCACCATCATCTTCTTCACCCCAATCCATTCATTTCACCATCTTCTTCACCTCACTCCACTCTCATAATCACCATCTCCTCCACCTCACTCCACTCTCATCTCTCTCATATATATCTCCATTTCACCATCTTCTTCTCCTCATTTCACTCTCATCTCTCTCATCCTCAAACACTCTCCATTTCACAAGCACTGAAATCCCCTCCATGCAGACCACAAGAAAAACATCACTTCACTCCAGCTTTAAATAAACATAAGTCGTCTTCTCTTCCTTCCTCCCCACCTTCCCCCTCACACACACACAAACACCACGTCAATTGCGTCAGACCTCTATCTCCCTCAAGCCTTTCCTCTGCCTCTCTCAGTCAAACTAGTAGTAATTCCATTCATACACACCTAAAAACAAACTTGAGAAACTATACCCTTCATTGCAGCTTCAGAGAACGTTTATCACTCTCTTCTTTCATTCCAGTCCATTCTTCTCACATCTATTTTATCATTCAAAACACTCTCCTTCGATTCACTTCCTTCCTTCAATCCATCCCCCTCCCTTCACTCACCTTCCTTCAATGCAACTCCCTCCTTCACTCACCTTCCTTCCCATTCCAGCCCAAACCAAGCCAACATAATAACCTAACCCAACTCCTCCCAAACCAAGGCAATCCCAAGATGTTACCCCACCGACCACACCAACTTAACCTAACCCAACCCATACCAAACCAAACCAACTCAAACCAACCTGACCTAACCTAACCTAATCCAACCCAACTCAAACCTAACCTAACCTAATCCAACCCAATTCAAACCTAACCTAACCTAACCTAACCTAACCTAACCTAACCTAACCCAACCCAACTCAAACCAACCTAACCTAACCTAACCTAACCAAATCCAACCCAACTCAAACCTAATCTAACTTAACCCAACTCCTCCCAAACCAAGGCAATGCCAAGATGTTACCCCACCGACCACACCACACTTGGCCAATAGTGGAGGTGAAGATGGCTGGCTGGCTGGTGTAGAAGGGCTGACGAGGTTGTTCCCGATCCCTGTGTAAACTGCTTAAAATTGCAAATTCGACCACGGATATGTGTTTGGAATCCATTAAGAATTTCTCAGAGGGGGAAAATGTTATGGAAGGTGGGAGGGGGAGGAGGGGGGAGGTGGGGGAGGGGGGGGGGGGAGGGGGAGGGGGGGGGGGGAGGGAGAGGAGGAGGGGGGGTGGATGATGATGGTAAAATATATATATAAAGAAAATAGGAAAGGGAAAGGGAAAGGGGAGTGCACATCTGTCGCACCCCTTTTGACGCCCCCCCCCCCCCCCCATCCCTCCCTTTGCCCCATACATACATACATACATACTATACACACACACACACACACACACACATCTTTCAATTTCTTATTATTATTATTCATTTTCTTCCAGTTTTGCTTCATTCCTGTTCCTACTTATATTTCTTTTCTTGTTTTTCTCATTTATTTTTCTTATATGTAAGTAATTCCCGTCACTCATTCCTCCTAATTTCTTATTTATCACTTATTATATGTCCCCTCGTTCCTCTCTTCCTCTCTCTTCTTCTCTCCATATATAATTATCTTTTATTCCTCTTTTTGTCTTTTCAATATTATCTAACTCCTCTCTTTTTATCTTTCTCTCTCTCTCTCCTCTTTCTCTCTCTCAAAATCCACTGTCTCCTCTTCCTCCTTCACCACCACCTTCCAATCCCCCCTCCCCCCACCCACTGCCCCCCCCCCCCGTTTAATCCCTAGCCCCTCCCCCCCACACACACGATGAAAAATAGATGTTAATGCACCTCCTCCTCCTCCTCCTCCTAGCGGCCAAATTTAGCAACACACACACACATATTTGTTTTACATATAAACATGGAAGGAAGGAAGGAAGGGGAAGAAGTAGAGGATAGAAGGAAGGAAGGGGAAGAAGTAGAGGATTGAAGGATGGAGTGGAGGAAGAGGAGGAGAGAGAAGTAAGGAAGGAAGAGGAAAGAGAAGTGCAGGAGTAAGAAGAGAAATAAAAAATGGAAAAAAAATTGTAGAGAGAGGAATGATTATAAGTCTGATTTAATACAGACCAAAAAGTGGCTAAAAAATATATATACCGTATAATATATAAATAAACAATAATGTTATACAATATGGAGAGGGCCGAGTGTTGTGTATGAGAACCAACGTAAAGAAAAAGTAGAATAATCGTGTTGTGTGGTCCAGATGGGATGGAGGAAAGGAAAGGGGAAGAGGGAGGGAGGGGGAGGGAGAGGGAGGGAGAGAGGGAGAGGGAGGGAGAGAGGAGGAGGCAGGTGGCTGGATATTGGAAAGGTGAGGGAATGGGTGGGAGGGGAGGAGGGAGAAAGGGTATGAGAGAGGATAGGAAAGAAGGAGAGACGGTATGAGGGAGGATAGGAGAGAGGGAGATAGAGTATGAGATAAGGAGAGATAGTATGAGAGATGGTTGGGGAAAGGGAGAGAGGAAGGAAGGTAGGATGGAGGCAGGCAGAGTAGGGAAACTTTAAATGATAACTGTCAGGCCTGGAGAAATAAAATGAGGAAAATATGGGAGATGGAGAAATAAAATGAGGAAAATATGGGAGATGGGGAAACAAAATGAGAAAAATATGGGAGATGGAGAAATGAAATGAGGAAAATATGGGAGATGGGGAAATAAAATGAGGAATATATGGGAGATGGGGAAATAAAATGAGGAAAATATGGGAGATGGAGAAATAAAATGAGGAAAATATGGGAGATGGGGAACTAAAATGAGGAAAATATGGGAGATGGGGAAATAAAATGAGGAAAATATGGGAGATGGGGAAATAAAATGAGGAAAATATGGGAGATGGGGAAATAAAATGAGGAAAATATGGGAGATGGGGAAATAAAATGAGGAAAATATGGGAGATGGGGAAATAAAATGAGGAATATATGGGAGATGGGGAACTAAAATGAGGAAAATATGGGAGATGGAGAAATAAAATGAGGAATATATGGGAGATGGGGAAATAAAATGAGGAAAATATGGGAGATGGAGAAATAAAATGAGGAAAATATGGGAGATGGGGAAATAAAATGAGGAAAATATGGGAGATGGGGAAATAAAATGAGGAAAATATGGGAGATGGAGAAATAAAATGAGGAAAATATGGGAGATGGGGAAATAAAATGAGAAATATGTGGGAGATGGAGAAATAAAATGAGAAATATATGGGAGATGGGGAAATAAAATGAGAAATATATGGGAGATGGGGAAATAAAATGAGGAAAATATGGGAGATGGAGAAATAAAATGAGGAAAATATGGGAGATGGAGAAATAAAATGAGGAAAATATGGGAGATGGAGAAATAAAATGAGAAATATATGGGAGATGGGGAAATAAAATGAGGAAAATATGGGAGATGAAGAAATAAAATGAGGAAAATATGGGAGATGGGGAAATAAAATGAGGAAAATATGGGAGATGGGGAAATAAAATGAGAAATATATGGGAGATGGAGAAATAAAATGAGGAAAATATGGGAGATGGAGAAATAAAGTAGCACCATATCTCATTACACGACTACTGACTGAAGTTTATATAGTAGTCAACCAGAAATATTTGCATTCAAGTAGAGTCAATATATAATTAAAGTCAATGAAAGCATAACCCATAAGAGGATGCTGCTGACAAACAGGAAGTGAGAGAAAAAGAAAGAAAGAGAGGCTGGTGAAATAGATGAGGAAATCCTGAGTAGTGGTAGTTTAGAGGTGAGGTTTGGAGGGGGTAAAGAGAAGCCATGCCATAAAGTTAGTAAATGATAGAGGCGACCACATCCCTCGTATAGGCACCAGAGTTATGTGTCCCGTTGTTGATGCTGTTGCTGTTGTTGCTGTTACTGCTTCGTGTGGTCTTAAAGGGTGGTGTAGGGGTGTAGGGGGACAGGCTTAGGGTGGGTAGAAAGCCTGTCCCCCTATTCCCGCACCCTCCCGACCCCTAAGGCTGAAAGATGACCCCAATAAGACTGAAAGACGACCCCCTAAAAATATAAGACGACCCCCTTCAAAATATTCAAGTCTGGTGTTGTCAAAATCTCCATTAACTTTATCCCTAAAATAATGGTAAATATATATATAAAGAAAAGAATATTCGGGTGTGTTTCTTCCTCGTGTCTCAGCCTGGTCCCAACCAAAGTGCTCTGAGAATCATTTAGTGTAATGGTTGCAGGTTGTTATTGCAAGATTGATCGCCAGCTATAAATTACTGCTACTTGTGCACTCCGACAGCAGACAGGTCACGGGATAGTGGGAACCTTCTCTCTACTCACTCACTCGCGCGTACACACACACATTCACGCGCGCGCATACATACATACACACACACACACGCGCGCGCACATACACACACACATATACACGAACATACATATATACACACACACACACACGCGCGCACATACATATACACACACACACACACACACGCGCGCACACAATCACATTATTATTATTATTATTATTTTTTTTGTTTTTTTTATACACGAACATACACACACAAGCGCAAACACACACAAGCGCAAACACACACAAGCGCAAACACACGCACATACACATCACCATTATCACCACCGTCACCACCACCATCACCACCTTTCAAACCCGTATCACCTTCACGTTCCTCTGACCGTCTAATGTTGACTAAAGAGATTGCCGTTTCAGACCTTTTATTAGCTCTTCTTTTACGACCCTCCCTGTGACATTCCTACTCACCTCTTTCACCCTCCCTCCCTCCCTCGTGTCCTTCCTTCCCTCCCTCCCTCCCTCTTCCTACACACACACACACACACACACACACATCTTGATGGCTTAATAAAAGTCTGGCAGGAAATGTACAGCAGAAAAACGTGCAATTTCCCGAGGACCTGGAAAGAAAGTGCTTATCATCCCTAACATTACTCTCCCTCGTTGATGACGTTCACGATTATAGAAACAACAACACTTTGAGGAAATATAAATCGAAGAGTAATAATGAAGACTGGAAGAGTAAAAATGAAAACTGGAAAACGACCCCCTCAAGACTGGAAAACGACCCCCTCAAGACTGGAAGACGACCCCCTCAAGACTGGAAGACGACCCCCATAAGACTGGAAGACGACCCCCTCAAGACTGGAAGACGACCCCATAAGACTGAAAAACGACCCCCATAAGACTGGAAGACGACCCCCTCAAGACTGATAGAACGAACTTTTGTGCATCATAATACCTACCTAGTACTAGTAGTAGTTTTCCTTCTCCTTGTACTAACTGACCACTACCACTATCCATCTCCCTCATTACTTTAGACTAGTTGTGAGTGTACCTACCTAGTACTAGTAGTAGTTTTCTTTCTCCTTGTACTAACTTACCACTACCACTATCCACTACCACTACCTCCATCCATCTCCCTCATTACTGGAGACTAGTTGCACAATGCCGTGTGGTTGAGGATGACAAGAAAAACACCCACTGCAATTCAAGGTAAGTACGTAAAGTGTAATAATACTTCGTCAACTTGGGAAGTGAAGTAACGCTTAATGGACCCTGTGATGTAGTCAGAAAATTGGAGTAAAGTGAGCCCTTCAACTATTGCCATGAAACGACACCTATATGGAAGGAGCTTGTTTCGTGGCATGGTTTAGAGAAATCAGAAGCCCTCAATTTCCATAAACGATCACAGGGTCCTTAAACAATGTTGGTTTAAGGGGATACCTGCTCCTTGGTTGGTGGTAAATTGGAGTGGAGGTGGGGTGGGGGGGAGGGGGCATCGTACCACACTATCATCGTCAACACCCCATGCACGGATATCCTTGCATTACGGCCCTGTTGTCGTATCGTATCGTGTCGTGTCATCAACTCATTTTCCAGCAGGTGACATTGAGGCAATTTTTTTTTTTTACATCCTCTTTTGTCTTTTTACGACGTCTTCATCCAAGCATGTTCAACGTGTCTCGGATTCCATTGTCTCAAGCGAGGGAATAATATATACAATGAATGTCTTGGGAAACACGCCGTCAATAACCGTAAACCCATTATATATATACCGGTATATATATAAAAACAACCACCAAGAACGCGAGTGAAAAGAAAAAATACCGGTATATATATAAAACAACCACCAAGAACGCGAGTGAAAAGAAAAAAGAAGTAAGAATGTTATCGATTGCAACCATTCCAAAAACTCCTCCTCTATCTCTTAAAGTGTAAATAGATGTCCTGGTAAAATGATGTGTATTCTGGACAGCTGGTAAAGTTTTCTGAGTGATACATTATGGAACACGACATATACATACTGTAGTGTTAGCTATTTATATTACAGGATACTGAACGATGTATTATGGAACCAGGCATATAAATTGTGTTTAGATATATTACAGGTTAGTGAACGGTGTATTACGAAACAAGGCATATCTCACCATACTTTCTCTTTCAACTCTCACCTCTATATCTCCCCATTCTTTTTCCTCCTCCTCCTCCTCCTCCCCCTCCCCCTCTCTTCCCTAGATCTCCTTCCTTCCACCATAATTTCTGCTTTATCCCTCACCCTTATATCTCCCTATTCCTTTTCCTCCTCCTCCTCCTCCTCCACCTCCTCTTCCCTTTCCTCTTCCCTCCTCCCCCCTTTCCTCTTCCCTCCTTCCCCCTTTCCTCTTCCCTCCTCCCCCTTTTCCTCTTCCCTCCTCCCCCTTTACCTCTTCCCTCCTCCCCCCTTTCCTCCTCCGAATCCTCCCTTTCCTCTTCCCTCACCCACTCAACCACCGCCACACATACAGATCGTTTGAGTAAGCAGTTAGCATCTATGTGTTGTTCTTTGGTTGGGTCACCTCGGGTTTAATGGTGTGAATGGGACAAATTAATTAGTGACGCGGGTACACCAACACCCTTGGGCCACTTTGTGTGTGTGTGTGTGTGTGTATGTGTCGTTATACGTGTATTTGTAAGGGACCCGCGTTTTATGAGCTTTTTTCACCCTCTTGTCGTATGGTGTGCGTGTGTGTTTATATTATATATTTTTTCTGAGGTGGGTGGGGGAAAGGCACCTGTGAAATTAACAGTATTATTGGATGTATGTGTGTATGTATGTGTATGTGTGTATGTATGTGTATGTGTATGTATGTGTATGTGTGTATGTATTGGATGTATTAATGGTATGTGTTTTGTAGCATACTATGGAGGAATCAGTAGCCCCTCGATTCGCCTACATGATCACAGGTCCCAAAATAAATTCTACGTAGCCCTCCAAACAATACAACGAAACAGATTCCCTTCTTAAATACCCTGGTGATGAGTTTCCTGTCGTAGTTTTGGAGGAATTAATAGTGTTTCCTCCAAATTGATTACATGATAGTCTCGTTTTTATGTTTACTACACAGTGAAGCCAAAAAATCATGTTTTTATATCACACAGTTAAGCTAAATCATGTTTTCTATAAATATACCCACCCATATCCATCACCCCTATTACTACCACACACACACACAATCACACAATCACCCCCCCCCCACACACACACACACAATCACTCCATCACACCATCACACCATCACACCATCACACACACACACACACACACACCCTCCACGTGTTACTGGAAGCAATGGTGTGTAACGAGTGCAACTGTGACCAGAGGCGTCTTTTTTTCTTCTTGTAACAGCAGAGAGGTTGGTAATTACTGGGGAAGCCTTGCCTAAACCATCACCACACAACTACACTTTCCACAAATTAGCGTAATTGTTGCTCTGTGCCTTCATGTTTATTATACCTTTGTGCACGACGACGAAGAGGGAAGGACAGCAGGCGACACATAGAATTACACAGTCGTATTTTGAAAACACTTCGTAAATAAAAAAAAAAGCATTTCTAGTTCAAGTGACACATAAAATTACACAGTCGTATTTTGTAAACATTTCGTTAAAAAAAAAAATTGTAGTTCAAGTCACATATATAGAATTACAGTAGTATTTTTAAAACACTTCGTAAATAAAAAAAAAAAGCATTTGTAGTTCAAGTGACACATATAGAATTACACAGTCGTATTTTGAAAACACTTTGTAAATAAAAAAAAATAGCATTTCTAGTTCAAGTGACACATATAGAAATTACAGTCGTATTTTGTAAACATTTTCGTAAAAAAAAAAAAAAAATTGTAGTTCAAGTCACATATATAGAATTACAGTCGTATTTTGAAAACACTTTGTAAAATAAAATAAAAAAGCATTTCTAGTTCAAGTGACACATATATATATAATTACACAGTCGTATTTTGTAAACATTTTCGTAAATAAAATAAAATAGCATTTGTAGTTCATATACAATTTTACTTTGTTTCTTATACTAATTGAAAGTGTAAACAGATATATAGAAACAACAGGACCTTTCACACTAAACCTTTCCTTTAATTCCCATACGACCTCGAATTAAGAGTGTAAACATAGACACACACACAGACAGACAGATGACAGTACCCTTCACACTAAAAACCTTTCCTATACGATCTCGAATCAAGAGTGTAAACATAGAGACACACAGAGACAGACAGATGACAGTACCCTTCCTTTAATTCCTATACGACCTCGAATCAAAAGTGTAAACATAGACACACATAGAGGACGGAGCCAGATTGTGTTGTCCTTGCGTGTGGGTCAGGTTAGTGTGAGCGGAAGCCCCCCAGGTGAGTCTCTTCATTAATTCTCCCT
Organism: Petrolisthes manimaculis; assembly: GCA_034508575.1. Classification (NCBI taxonomy): domain Eukaryota; kingdom Metazoa; phylum Arthropoda; class Malacostraca; order Decapoda; family Porcellanidae; genus Petrolisthes; species Petrolisthes manimaculis. The sequence goes on along the minus strand of JAWZYT010004992.1, from coordinate 5,360 downwards.
CTGCTGTCACCTGTCACACGCTCCTTGTGCCTCTCACCCCACTTACCGCACACCACCTGCCTGCCTGCCTGCTTGCTTACTTGCTTGGTTAGTTAGTTGGTTGTTTGGGGACGATTTGGGAGTGGGTGTGGTGATGTTGAAGTTGTCGTTCTTGTTGTGTGTGTGTGTGTGTGTGAGTGTGTATATATGTGTGTATGAGAGTGTACTGTATGTGTGTGTGTGAGAGAGAGTTAATATGGTTCACAGGTAACTCAAATAATTCGAAACTTCAATAAGACCTCGATATTTTATTTTGGCTCGTAAGTCAAATGTTTCGACACTTCAATAAAGACCTCGATACTTAACTTGGCTCGTGACTGTATTTTATTTCCAAGCAGTATTTACGAGGCTATCAAACTTGGGTATCGTCGTCATTATCTAACCATGAATTACTTTATATTACTTTATATTACTTTTGATTACTTCTGCTTTACATGATATTTTAACTCACTGTAGCACCACTATAATTTGATATAAACTTTTACAGGGACCCTCTCTACCCTCCTTCGCTCCCTCCCTCCCTCGCTCTCCTTCCTTCCATCCCTAATCCCTACCCCTTCTCTCTAGCCCCAATCCCTACCCCTCTTTTTCTACCTCCTTTCTCCCCCGATCCCTCCTTTCCCTCACTCCCACTCTCCCACTCTACCTACCTCTCTCCCCATCCCTCCCTCCCTTCCACTCTACCTCTCTCCCCCAATCCCTCCCTCCCTTCCCCTCCCAAGTGTCATGTGGTGGTGGTGGTGGTGAGCGAAAGTCGTAAAAAGATAAGTCCAGGTGGCGGGTTTCCTGTCTCTCCCTGTATGATGACTTAATAAGATGGTATATATACAGTATATTTTGCCTCCTTGATTCCTCCAAACGTCTGCCAGGAAACAACACAACACAACACAACCATCAAATGAACACAAAATAATGATAGCTTGTTGTTGCTTGGACTAGTTTGGAGGAAAAAAGAAGTTGCTCCCAGATTCTCCAAAATACTAACATTGTACTACTACTACCTACTACCTACTCTCTTAATAGCCACTAGTTGTCCCTCCCTACTACTACTATTATTACTACTACTACTACCTACTACCTACTCTCTTAATAGCCACTAGTTGTCCCTCCCTACTACTACTACTACTACTACTACTACTACTACTACTACTACTACTATATTCGTGACACTTGCGACTAATACCCTATATACGTAAGTTTCGAACACACACACACACACACACAAAAAAAAAAAAAAAAAAAAAAAAAAAAAAAATTAACTCGACCAACCAACCATCCATCCACTTTTTACTTCAGAATTGGATAAACAGTGTATGTACAAGATAAGAATATCATAGGTTAGTTATATTACGATGTCAGAAAGAGTAACACACACACACATCACTCTCACATCTTTCTTCACTCTGTATTTATGTATGAACCTTAATAGTAGTAGTAGTAGTAGTAATAGTAGTGGTTGTTGTTGGTGGTTGGGTGGTTGGGTGGTAGTTGGTTGGTTGGGTGGTAGGTTGGTGGTAGTCAGTTAGTTAGTTAGTTGTTGGTGGTGGTTAGTTAGTTAGTTGTTGTTGGTGGTTAGTTAGTTAGTTGTTGTTGGTGGTTAGTTAGTTAGTTGTTGTTGGTGGTTAGTTAGTTAGTTGTTGTTGGTGGTTAGTTAGTTAGTTGTTGTTGGTGGTTAGTTAGTTAGTTGTTGTTGTTGGTGGTGGTGGTAGTGGTTGTAATAGTAGTAGTAGTAGTAGTTGGTGGTAGTCAGTTAGTTAGTTAGTTGGTTGGTGGTGGTGGTTGTAATAGTAATAGTAGTAGTAGTAGTGGTTGTTGGTGGTAGCGTCTCAAGGAATGTGACGAAGAATGTGAAGAACTTAATGTTGAAGGAACAGGAAGTAGTGAATATACTGGACAGGAAATTGAACTTCATGGGAGGGAGTGTGGATATATGTATATGTATGTATACGTATATTATTACTACTGTTGTTATTATTATTATTTCTGTGTTTATAATTTTTGTTGTTATTATTATTATTATTATTTTTGTTATTATTATTATTATTATTATTATTATTTTTTTTTTGTGTGTGTGTGTGTTGCTTTCCTTCACAAACTAAATCCCCCTCCCCCCCCAAGAAGCCAGGAAACATTATGCAACATGCAGACTCCACCTCCACGCTTCTAATGTCGGCTGTGTTCATATTGCATACTCAAGTTGTCAATGTTGCAAGCAATGGAGAGTGGAGGGCGAGGTAACAGAAGAGGGGGAGGTAACAGTGGAGGGGGAGGTAACAGAAGAGGGGGAGGTAACAGAAGAGGGGGAGGTAACAGTGGAGGGGAAAGTAACAGTGGAGGGGGAGGTAACAGTGGAGGGGCAGGTAACAGTGGAGGGCGAGGTAACAGTGGAGGGGGAGGTAACAGTGAAGGGTAGTGTCAGAGTAGGAAATTTCTTGGGCTGTTGATCCCCCAATTTAGATCATTGTGGTATTCTGTTCATTAGAGGAATACAGACACTATTTATGGTAAACAACAAGAGAACTATTTTATTCCTCTAAGCTATAATTCTATACCAGGAAACAGACTACAATAATGTTACTAAAGTCTGTTCAAAATTTGTGTTCCATTTTCCTCTATCTATCTGTCTCTATTTCTATCTATCTCTTTATATCTATATCTATTTTTATCTATATCTTTCTATCTATCTCTATCTGTCTCTATTTCTATCTATATCTTTATATCTATCTCTATCTGTCTCTATTTCTATCTATATCTTTATATCTATATCTATTTTTATCTATATCTTTCTATCTATCTCTATCTGTCTCTATTTATATCTATCTCTTATCTGTCTATCTATCTATCTATCTCTTTCTATCTATCTCTATCTGTCTCTATTTCTATCTATGTCTTATCTGTCTATCTATCTATCTATCTATCTATTTCTATCTATCTAAGCATAAGAGGCCAAAAGGAACACAAGTTTTGAACACACTATAAAGAGATGATCTGTTTCGTGGTAGTTTTAGGAGGAATCAGTCGCTTTTCAATTTATCAACATGAGAATCTCGCCTTTATGTTGCAGAGGTTGGTCATCAATATGCAACGTCACTTGGATGCTCAACTTCCTTCCTCGAGCACACACACACACACACACACACACATCTAACTTAGCTAAACCCAACCTAATCTAACCATCAAACCAAACCAAAACCCAACCCAACCTAGCCTAGCGTAACTTAACCTAACGAAGCCTAACCTAACCAAACCTAACCAAACCTAACCTAACCTAACGTAACTAAACCTAACCAAACCTAACCTAACCTAACCTAACCTAACGTAACCCTCTCTGACCTATTGAACTGTGATGGTCGCTTTGGGAGGTGATGGGGAGGGGCTTGATTGAACAGAGGCAAAGGGACGAGGTAATTTGGCACCGGAGAAATGACGCTTGTCCTGTGAAATTGGCTTGGCTGTGGCCGGTGTTAGAGTATCCCTGGAGGAAAGAAGGGAGTGGGAGGGAGGGAGGGAAGGAGGGGACTTGGAGATGGGGGGGATGGGAAGATAGGAGGGAGGGAGGGAGGGCACATAGAGAGGGGGGAGAGAGGGAAGGAGGGGACATGGAGAGGGAGGGACACATGGAGAGGGGGGAGAGAGGGAAGGAGGGCACATGGAGAGAGGGAGGGATAGAGGAGAGGGGGTAGGAAAGATAGGAGTGAGTGAGAGAGGGAGGGAGGGAAGGAAACAAGGAAGGAGAGGGGGAGGGGAGATAAGGCTTGGAGTAAAGGTGATATGTAGTATATGACAACAAACTAACACATAGCAACACACACACACACACAGCAACACACACACATAGCAACACACACACACACACATAGCAACACACACACACACACATAGCAACACACACACATAGCAACACACACACACATAGCAACACACACACACACATAGCAACACACACACACACACAGCAACACACACACATACAGCAACAAACCATACTATGTGCTATAGATCTAGACATGAATTTTTTTATATAACACCAGAATTTTGGAAACGTGCAGAGAGAGAGAGAGAGAGAGAGAGAGAGAGAGAGAGAGAGAGAGAGAGAGAGAGAGAGAGTGGTCGGCTTGGAGACAAATGGGAGAGGGGGGAGAGACGGAAGGGAGGGAGAGCTGAGGGAAAGAGAGTCATTACTTAGAAGGAGAGGGGAGGGTCTGGCCAGAGATATGTTAAGAGGAGGAGGAGGAGGAAGAGGAGGAGGAGGAGGAGGAGGAAGAGATGGAGGAGGAGGTGGAAGAGGAAGAAGAGATGGAGGAGAAGGAAGAGATGGAGGAGGAGGAAAGAAATGGAGGAGAAGGAAGAGATAGAGGAGGAGAAAGAGATAGAGGAAGAGGAAAAGTAAATGAGTGGAAAAGGAAGAGTGGAAAGAGGAAGAGAAAACTTGCTACAGGGAAAAAAGTACTGGGGAAAGACGAGGATTTAAATAAAGAAAATATGGACACCAACAAAAGATAGAAGAATATTGCATTAAAAACTTATTAAATGGCACACACATACACACACACACACACCTCCACACCACACCACCCTCCCTGGACTAACTGGGGAGGGAGGTGTAAATAGAGTGAGAGAGAGTAGGAGTTAAACAGTAACTACAGCATCAACGACTGTAATAATGATCAACCCAAGCGTTTAATTGCCACCATCACGTAGATTTACCGAAAAGACCACAACACTGAAAATTTGGCCCATGTTGACTGTTTTGGTTGTGTTGGTGAATTTTTTTTTATTTTTTTTTTGGGGGGGGTAAATTGGTTGTGTGTCTGTGTGTCTGTGTTTGTGTTTTTGTGGTTGTGTGTTTGTGTATTTGTGTGTTTCTGTGTGTGTGTGTTTCTGTGTGTGTGTGTGTCTGAGTGTCTATATAGCACATGTACTTTATGTGTCTGTCAGTTGTTGTACTAAATCTCTCCCTCTTACTATAATGTACTATTTAATTAATCTAACTGTTTAGTCCTTCAATAATTAAGGGGAGATTCTATTGTTGATTGGATGTGGTAATGAAAAAAAAAATAAAAATGAAATAATGATAAAAAAAAATGAAATAATGAAAAAAAAAAAAAAAAAAAATTGAAATAATGAAAAAAAAAAAAACCTGTAATTCCTTTTTATGGGTTTGAGGGAAAGGTGGGAGGGGGAGAGGGGGGAGGGGGGCAGATGTTGTTGTTGTGTAGTCAGACAGAATATTTGAGGTAAACAAGGGGAGGTCCTTCAAATATTACCAAGAAACAAACATACTACCTTCATGTTATTATTATTTTTTTATCTAATGGGGG
>JAWZYT010004991.1:0-87581 GCA_034508575.1 Petrolisthes manimaculis | reverse complement strand
GTTTTTTTGGCCCAAAAAGTCGATTTGTACTGTGCTAGAAAAATTTCAATTTTCAGGCAAAAAAAATGCTAAAACACGTTTTTTTGGCCAAAAAGTCGATTTGTACTGTGCTAGAAAAATTTCAATTTTCAGGCAAAAAAAATGCAAAAACACGTTTTTTTGGCCCAAAAAGTCGATTTGTACTGTGCTAGAAAAATTTCAATTTTCAGGCAAAAAAAATGCAAAAACACGTTTTTTGGGCCCAAAAAGTCGATTTGTACAGTGCTAGAAAAATTTCAATTTTCAGGCAAAAAAAATGCAAAAACACGTTTTTTTGGCCCAAAAAGTCAATTTGTACTGTGCTAGAAAAATTTCAATTTTCAGGCAAAAAAAATGCTGAAACACGTTTTTTTGGCCCAAAAAGTCGATTTGTACTGTGCTAGAAAAATTTCAATTTTCAGGCAAAAAAATGCAAAAACACGTTTTTTTGGCCCAAAAGTCGATTTGTACAGTGCTAGAAAAATTTCAATTTTCAGGCAAAAAAAATGCTAAAACACGTTTTTTTGGCCCCAAAAGTCGATTTGTACTGTGCTAGAAAAATTTCAATTTTCAGGCAAAAAAAAATGCAAAAACACGTTTTTTTGGCCCAAAAAGTCGATTTGTACTGTGCTAGAAAAATTTCAATTTTCAGGCAAAAAAAATGCAAAAACACGTTTTTTTGGCCAAAAAGTCGATTTGTACAGTGCTAGAAAAATTTCAATTTTCAGGCAAAAAAAATGCTAAAACACGTTTTTTTGGCCCAAAAAGTCGATTTGTACTGTGCTAGAAAAATTTCAATTTTCAGGCAAAAAAAAATGCTAAAACACGTTTTTTTGGCACCTAAAGTCGATTTGTACTGTGCTAGAAAAATTTCAATTTTCAGGCAAAAAAAATGCAAAAACACGTTTTTTTGGCCAAAAAAGTCGATTTGTACTGTGCTAGAAAAATTTCAATTTTCAGGCAAAAAAAAATGCAAAAAACACGTTTTTTTGGCCCAAAAAGTCGATTTGTACTGTGCTAGAAAAATTTCAATTTTCAGGCAAAAAAAATGCAAAAACACGTTTTTTTTGGCCCAAAAAGTCGATTTGTACAGTGCTAGAAAAATTTCAATTTTCAGGCAAAAAAAATGCTAAAACACGTTTTTTTTGGCCCAAAAAGTCGATTTATACTGTGCTAGAAAAATTTCAATTTTCAGGCAAAAAAAATGCTAAAACACGTTTTTTTGGCCCCAAAAGTCGATTTGTACTGTGCTAGAAAAATTTCAATTTTCAGGCAAAAAAAAATGCAAAAACACGTTTTTTTGGCCAAAAAAGTCGATTTGTACTGTGCTAGAAAAATTTCAATTTTCAGGCAAAAAAAATGCAAAAACACGTTTTTTTGGCCCAAAAAGTCGATTTGTACAGTGCTAGAAAAATTTCAATTTTCAGGCAAAAAAAATGCTAAAACACGTTTTTTTTGCCCAAAAAGTCGATTTGTACTGTGCTAGAAAAATTTCAATTTTCAGGCAAAAAAAATGCAAAAACACGTTTTTTTGGCCCAAAAAGTCGATTTGTACTGTGCTAGAAAAATTTCAATTTTCAGGCAAAAAAAATGCAAAAACACGTTTTTTTGGCCCAAAAAGTCGATTTGTACAGTGCTAGAAAAATTTCAATTTTCAGGCAAAAAAAATGCAAAAACACGTTTTTTTGGCCCAAAAAGTCAATTTGTACTGTGCTAGAAAAATTTCAATTTTCAGGCAAAAAAAATGCTAAAACACGTTTTTTTGGCCCAAAAAGTCGATTTGTACTGTGCTAGAAAAAATTCAATTTTCAGGCAAAAAAAATGCTAAAACACGTTTTTTTGGCCCAAAAAGTCGATTTGTACTGTGCTAGAAAAATTTCAATTTTCAGGCAAAAAAATGCTAAAACACGTTTTTTTGGCCCCAAAAGTCGATTTGTACTGTGCTAGAAAAATTTCAATTTTCAGGCAAAAAAAATGCAAAAACACGTTTTTTTGGCCCAAAAAGTCGATTTGTACTGTGCTAGAAAAAATTCAATTTTCAGGCAAAAAAAATGCTAAAACACGTTTTTTTGGCCCCAAAAGTCGATTTGTACTGTGCTAGAAAAATTTCAATTTTCAGGCAAAAAAAAATGCAAAAACACGTTTTTTTGGCCCAAAAAGTCGATTTGTACTGTGCTAGAAAAATTTCAATTTTCAGGCAAAAAAAATGCAAAAACACGTTTTTTTGGCCCAAAAAGTCGATTTGTACAGTGCTAGAAAAATTTCAATTTTCAGGCAAAAAAAAATGCAAAAACACGTTTTTTTGGCCCAAAAAGTCAATTTGTACTGTGCTAGAAAAATTTCAATTTTCAGGCAAAAAAAATGCTAAAACACGTTTTTTTGGCCCAAAAAGTCGATTTGTACTGTGCTAGAAAAAATTCAATTTTCAGGCAAAAAAAATGCTAAAACACGTTTTTTTGGCCCAAAAAGTCGATTTGTACTGTGCTAGAAAAATTTCAATTTTCAGGCAAAAAAAATGCTAAAACACGTTTTTTTGGCCCCAAAAGTCGATTTGTACTGTGCTAGAAAAATTTCAATTTTCAGGCAAAAAAAATGCAAAAACACGTTTTTTTGGCCAAAAAGTCGATTTGTACTGTGCTAGAAAAAATTTCAATTTTCAGGCAAAAAAAATGCAAAAACACGTTTTTTTGGCCCAAAAAGTCGATTTGTACAGTGCTAGAAAAATTTCAATTTTCAGGCAAAAAAAATGCTAAAACACGTTTTTTTGGCCCAAAAAGTCGATTTGTACTGTGCTAGAAAAATTTCAATTTTCAGGCAAAAAAAATGCAAAAACACGTTTTTTTTGGCCCAAAAAGTCGATTTGTACTGTGCTAGAAAAAAAATCAATTTTCAGGCAAAAAAAATGCTAAAACACGTTTTTTTGGCCCAAAAAGTCGATTTGTACTGTGCTAGAAAAAATTCAATTTTCAGGCAAAAAAAATGCAAAAACACGTTTTTTTGGCCCAAAAAGTCGATTTGTACAGTGCTAGAAAAATTTCAATTTTCAGGCAAAAAAAATGCTAAAACACGTTCTTTTGGCCCAAAAAGTCGATTTGTACTGTGCTAGAAAAATTTCAATTTTCAGGCAAAAAAAATGCAAAAACACGTTTTTTTTGGCCCAAAAAGTCGATTTGTACTGTGCTAGAAAAATTTCAATTTTCAGGCAAAAAAAATGCAAAAACACGTTTTTTTGGCCCAAAAAGTCGATTTGTACAGTGCTAGAAAAATTTCAATTTTCAGGCAAAAAAAATGCTAAAACACGTTTTTTTGGCCCAAAAAGTCGATTTGTACTGTGCTAGAAAAATTTCAATTTTCAGGCAAAATAAATGCAAAAACACGTTTTTTTGGCCCAAAAAGTCGATTTGTACTGTGCTAGAAAAATTTCAATTTTCAGGCAAAAAAAAATGCTAAAACACGTTTTTTTGGCCCAAAAAGTCGATTTGTACTGTGCTAGAAAAATTTCAATTTTCAGGCAAAAAAAATGCTAAAACACGTTTTTTTGGCCCAAAAAGTCGATTTGTACTGTGCTAGAAAAAATTCAATTTTCAGGCAAAAAAAATGCTAAAACACGTTTTTTTGGCCCAAAAAGTCGATTTGTACTGTGCTAGAAAAATTTCAATTTTCAGGCAAAAAAAATGCTAAAACACGTTTTTTTTGGCCCAAAAAGTCGATTTGTACAGCGCTAGAAAAATTTCAATTTTCAGGCAAAAAAAATGCTAAAACACGTTTTTTTGGCCCAAAAAGTCGATTTGTACTGTGCTAGAAAAATTTCAATTTTCAGGCAAAAAAAATGCTAAAACACGTTTTTTTGGCCCAAAAAGTCGATTTGTACTGTGCTAGAAAAATTTCAATTTTCAGGCAAAAAAATGCAAAAACACGTTTTTTTGGCCCAAAAAGTCGATTTGTACAGTGCTAGAAAAATTTCAATTTTCAGGCAAAAAAAATGCTAAAACACGTTTTTTTGGCCCAAAAAGTCGATTTGTACTGTGCTAGAAAAATTTCAATTTTCAGGCAAAAAAAATGCAAAAACACGTTTTTTTGGCCCAAAAAGTCGATTTGTACTGTGCTAGAAAAATTTCAATTTTCAGGCAAAAAAATGCAAAAACACGTTTTTTTGGCCCAAAAAGTCGATTTGTACTGTGCTAGAAAAATTTCAATTTTCAGGCAAAAAAAATGCAAAAACACGTTTTTTTGGCCCAAAAAGTCGATTTGTACTGAGCTAGAAAAATTTCAATTTTCAGGCAAAAAAAATGCAAAAACACGTTTTTTTGGCCCAAAAAGTCGATTTGTACAGTGCTAGAAAAATTTCAATTTTCAGGCAAAAAAAATGCAAAAACACGTTTCTTTGGCCCAAAAAGTCGATTTGTACTGTGCTAGAAAAATTTCAATTTTCAGGCAAAAAAAATGCAAAAACACGTTTTTTTGGCCCAAAAAGTCGATTTGTACAGTGCTAGAAAAATTTCAATTTTCAGGCAAAAAAAATGCAAAAACACGTTTTTTTGGCCCAAAAAGTCGATTTGTACTGTGCTAGAAAAATTTCAATTTTCAGGCAAAAAAAATGCAAAAACACGTTTTTTTGGCCCAAAAAGTCGATTTGTACTGTGCTAAAAAAAATTCAATTTTCAGGCAAAAAAAATGCTAAAACACGTTTTTTTGGCCCAAATAGACGATTTGTACTGTGCTAGAAAAATTTCAATTTTCAGGCAAACAAAATGCTAAAACACGTTTTTTTGGCCCAAAAAGTCGATTTGTACTGTGCTAGAAAAATTTCAATTTTCAGGCAAAAAAAATGCAAAAACACGTTTTTTTTGGCCCAAAAAGTCGATTTGTACTGTGCTAGAAAAATTTCAATTTTCAGGCAAAAAAAATGCAAAAACACGTTTTTTTGGCCAAAAAGTCGATTTGTACTGTGCTAGAAAAATTTCAATTTTCAGGCAAAAAAAATGCAAAAACACGTTTTTTTGGCCCAAAAAGTCGATTTGTACTGAGCTAGAAAAATTTCAATTTTCAGGCAAAAAAAATGCAAAAACACGTTTTTTTGGCCCAAAAAGTCGATTTGTACAGTGCTAGAAAAATTTCAATTTTCAGGCAAAAAAAATGCAAAAACACGTTTTTTTGGCCCAAAAAGTCGATTTGTACTGTGCTAGAAAAATTTCAATTTTCAGGCAAAAAAAATGCAAAAACACGTTTTTTTGGCCCAAAAAGTCGATTTGTACAGTGCTAGAAAAATTTCAATTTTCAGGCAAAAAAAATGCAAAAACACGTTTTTTTGGCCCAAAAAGTCGATTTGTACTGTGCTAGAAAAAATTTCAATTTTCAGGCAAAAAAAATGCAAAAACACGTTTTTTTGGCCCAAAAAGTCGATTTGTACTGTGCTAGAAAAAAATTCAATTTTCAGGCAAAAAAAATGCTAAAACACGTTTTTTTGGCCCAAAAAGTCGATTTGTACTGTGCTAGAAAAATTTCAATTTTCAGGCAAACAAAATGCTAAAACACGTTTTTTTGGCCCAAAAAGTCGATTTGTACTGTGCTAGAAAAATTTCAATTTTCAGGCAAAAAAAATGCAAAAACACGTTTTTTTGGCCCAAAAAGTCGATTTGTACTGTGCTAGAAAAATTTCAATTTTCAGGCAAAAAAAATGCTAAAACACGTTTTTTTGGCCCAAAAAGTCGATTTGTACTGTGCTAGAAAAATTTCAATTTTCAGGCAAAAAAAATGCAAAAACACGTTTTTTTGGCCCAAAAAGTCGATTTGTACAGTGCTAGAAAAATTTCAATTTTCAGGCAAAAAAAATGCTAAAACACGTTTTTTTGGCCCAAAAAGTCGATTTGTACTGTGCTAGAAAAATTTCAATTTTCAGGCAAAAAAAATGCAAAAACACGTTTTTTTGGCCCAAAAAGTCGATTTGTACTGTGCTAGAAAAATTTCAATTTTCAGGCAAAAAAAATGCAAAAACACGTTTTTTTGGCCCAAAAAGTCGATTTGTACAGTGCTAGAAAAATTTCAATTTTCAGGCAAAAAAAATGCTAAAACACGTTTTTTTGGCCCAAAAAGTCGATTTGTACTGTGCTAGAAAAATTTCAATTTTCAGGCAAAAAAAATGCAAAAACACGTTTTTTTGGCCCAAAAAGTCGATTTGTACTGTGCTAGAAAAATTTCAATTTTCAGGCAAAAAAAATGCTAAAACACGTTTTTTTGGCCCAAAAAGTCGATTTGTACTGTACTAGAAAAATTTCAATTTTCAGGCAAAAAAAATGCTAAAACACGTTTTTTTGGCCCAAAAAGTCGATTTGTACTGTGCTAGAAAAATTTCAATTTTCAGGCAAAAAAAATGCTAAAACACGTTTTTTTGGCCCAAAAAGTCGATTTGTACTGTGCTAGAAAAATTTCAATTTTCAGGCAAAAAAAATGCTAAAACACGTTTTTTTGGCCCAAATAGTCGATTTGTACAGTGCTAGAAAAATTTCAATTTTCAGGCAAAAAAAATGCTAAAACACGTTTTTTTGGCCCAAAAAGTCGATTTGTACTGTGCTAAAAAAAATTCAATTTCAGGCAAAAAAAATGCAAAAACACGTTTTTTTGGCCCAAAAAGTCGATTTGTACTGTGCTAGAAAAAATTCAATTTTCAGGCAAAAAAAATGCAAAAACACGTTTTTTTGGCCCAAAAAGTCGATTTGTACAGTGCTAGAAAAATTTCAATTTTCAGGCAAAAAAAATGCTAAAACACGTTTTTTTGGCCCCAAAAGTCGATTTGTACTGTGCTAGAAAAATTTCAATTTTCATGCAAAAAAAATGCAAAAACACGTTTTTTTGGCCAAAAAGTCGATTTGTACTGTGCTAGAAAAATTTCAATTTTCAGGCAAAAAAAATGCAAAAACACGTTTTTTTGGCCCAAAAAGTCGATTTGTACAGTGCTAGAAAAATTTCAATTTTCAGGCAAAAAAAATGCAAAAACACGTTTTTTTGGCCCAAAAAGTCGATTTGTACTGTGCTAGAAAAATTTCAATTTTCAGGCAAAAAAAATGCAAAAACACGTTTTTTTGGCCCAAAAAGTCGATTTGTACTGTGCTAGAAAAATTTCAATTTTCAGGCAAAAAAAATGCTAAAACACGTTTTTTTGGCCCAAAAAGTCGATTTGTACTGTGCTAGAAAAATTTCAATTTTCAGGCAAAAAAAATGCTAAAACACGTTTTTTTGGCCCAAAAAGTCGATTTGTACTGTGCTAGAAAAATTTCAATTTTCAGGCAAAAAAAATGCAAAAACACGTTTTTTTGGCCCAAAAAGTCGATTTGTACTGTGCTAGAAAAATTTCAATTTTCAGGCAAAAAAAATGCAAAAACACGTTTTTTTGGCCCAAAAAGTCGATTTGTACTGTGCTAGAAAAATTTCAATTTTCAGGCAAAAAAAATGCAAAAACACGTTTTTTTTGGCCCAAAAAGTCGATTTGTACAGTGCTAGAAAAATTTCAATTTTCAGGCAAAAAAAATGCTAAAACACGTTTTTTTGGCCCAAAAAGTCGATTTGTACTGTGCTAGAAAAAATTCAATTTTCAGGCAAAAAAAATACTAAAACACGTTTTTTTGGCCCAAAAAGTCGATTTGTACTGTGCTAGAAAAATTTCAATTTTCAGGCAAAAAAAAAGCTAAAACACGTTTTTTTGGCCCCAAAAGTCGATTTGTACTGTGCTAGAAAAATTTCAATTTTCAGGCAAAAAAAATGCAAAAACACGTTTTTTTGGCCCAAAAAGTCGATTTGTACTGTGCTAGAAAAATTTCAATTTTCAGGCAAAAAAAATGCAAAAACACGTTTTCTTGGCCCAAAAAGTCGATTTGTACAGTGCTAGAAAAATTTCAATTTTCAGGCAAAAAAAATGCTAAAACACGTTTTTTTTGGCCCAAAAAGTCGATTTGTACTGTGCTAGAAAAATTTCAATTTTCAGGCAAAAAAAATGCTAAAACACGTTTTTTTGGCCCCAAAAGTCGATTTGTACTGTGCTAGAAAAATTTCAATTTTCAGGCAAAAAAAATGCAAAAACACGTTTTTTTGGCCCAAAAGTCGATTTGTACTGTGCTAGAAAAATTTCAATTTTCAGGCAAAAAAAATGCAAAAACATGTTTTTTTGGCCCAAAAAGTCGATTTGTACTGTGCTAGAAAAATTTCAATTTTCAGGCAAAAAAAAATGCTAAAACACGTTTTTTTGGCCCAAAAAGTCGATTTGTACTGTGCTAGAAAAATTTCAATTTTCAGGCAAAAAAATGCTAAAACACGTTTTTTTGGCCCCAAAAGTCGATTTGTACTGTGCTAGAAAAATTTCAATTTTCAGGCAAAAAAAATGCAAAAACACGTTTTTTTGGTCCAAAAAGTCGATTTGTACTGTGCTAGAAAAATTTCAATTTTCAGGCAAAAAAAATGCAAAAACACGTTTTTTTTGGCCCAAAAAGTCGATTTGTACAGTGCTAGAAAAATTTCAATTTTCAGGCAAAAAAAATGCTAAAACACGTTTTTTTGGCCCAAAAAGTCAATTTGTACTGTGCTAGAAAAATTTCAATTTTCAGGCAAAAAAAATGCAAAAACACGTTTTTTTGGCCCAAAAAGTCGATTTGTACTGTGCTAGAAAAATTTCAATTTTCAGGCAAAAAAAATGCAAAAACACGTTTTTTTGGCCCAAAAAGTCGATTTGTACTGTGCTAGAAAAATTTCAAATTTCAGGCAAAAAAAATGCAAAAACACGTTTTTTTTGGCCCAAAAAGTCGATTTGTACTGTGCTAGAAAAATTTCAATTTTCAGGCAAAAAAAATGCAAAAACACGTTTTTTTGGCCCAAAAAGTCGATTTGTACAGTGCTAGAAAAATTTCAATTTTCAGGCAAAAAAAATGCAAAAACACGTTTTTTTGGCCCAAAAAGTCGATTTGTACTGTGCTAGAAAAATTTCAATTTTCAGGCAAAAAAAATGCAAAAACACGTTTTTTTGGCCCAAAAAGTCGATTTGTACAGTGCTAGAAAAATTTCAATTTTCAGGCAAAAAAAAATGCAAAAACACGTTTTTTTGGCCCAAAAAGTCGATTTGTACTGTGCTAGAAAAATTTCAATTTTCAGGCAAAAAAAATGCAAAAACACGTTTTTTTGGCCCAAAAAGTCGATTTGTACTGTGCTAAAAAAAATTCAATTTTCAGGCAAAAAAAATGCTAAAACACGTTTTTTTGGCCCAAAAAGTCGATTTGTACTGTGCTAGAAAAATTTCAATTTTCAGGCAAAAAAAATGCTAAAACACGTTTTTTTGGCCCAAAAAAGTCGATTTGTACTGTGCTAGAAAAATTTCAATTTTCAGGCAAAAAAAATGCTAAAACACGTTTTTTTGGCCCAAAAAGTCGATTTGTACTGTGCTAGAAAAATTTCAATTTTCAGGCAAAAAAAATGCAAAAACACGTTTTTTTGGCCCAAAAAGTCGATTTGTACTGTGCTAGAAAAATTTCAATTTTCAGGCAAAAAAAAATGCTAAAACACGTTTTTTTGGCCCAAAAAGTCGATTTGTACTGTGCTAGAAAAATTTCAATTTTCAGGCAAAAAAAATGCTAAAACACGTTTTTTTGGCCCCAAAAGTCGATTTGTACTGTGCTAGAAAAATTTCAATTTTCAGGCAAAAAAAATGCAAAAACACGTTTTTTTGGCCCAAAAAGTCGATTTGTACTGTGCTAGAAAAATTTCAATTTTCAGGCAAAAAAAATGCAAAAACACGTTTTTTTGGCCCAAAAAGTCGATTTGTACAGTGCTAGAAAAATTTCAATTTTCAGGCAAAAAAAATGCTAAAACACGTTTTTTTGGCCCAAAAGTCAATTTGTACTGTGCTAGAAAAATTTCAATTTTCAGGCAAAAAAAATGCAAAAACACGTTTTTTTGGCCCAAAAAGTCGATTTGTACTGTGCTAGAAAAATTTCAATTTTCAGGCAAAAAAAATGCAAAAACACGTTTTTTTGGCCCAAAAAGTCGATTTGTACTGTGCTAGAAAAATTTCAATTTTCAGGCAAAAAAAATGCAAAAACACGTTTTTTTGGCCCAAAAAGTCGATTTGTACTGTGCTAGAAAAATTTCAATTTTCAGGCAAAAAAAATGCAAAAACACGTTTTTTTGGCCCAAAAAGTCGATTTGTACAGTGCTAGAAAAATTTCAATTTTCAGGCAAAAAAAATGCAAAAACACGTTTTTTTGCCCAAAAAGTCGATTTGTACTGTGCTAGAAAAATTTCAATTTTCAGGCAAAAAAAATGCAAAAACACGTTTTTTTGGCCCAAAAAGTCGATTTGTACAGTGCTAGAAAAATTTCAATTTTCAGGCAAAAAAAAATGCAAAAACACGTTTTTTTGGCCCAAAAAGTCGATTTGTACTGTGCTAGAAAAATTTCAATTTTCAGGCAAAAAAAATGCAAAAACACGTTTTTTTGGCCCAAAAAGTCGATTTGTACTGTGCTAGAAAAATTTCAATTTTCAGGCAAAAAAAATGCAAAACACGTTTTTTTGGCCCAAAAAGTCGATTTGTACTGTGCTAGAAAAATTTCAATTTTCAGGCAAAAAAAAGGCAAAAACACGTTTTTTTTGGCCCAAAAAGTCGATTTGTACAGTGCTAGAAAAATTTCAATTTTCAGGCAAAAAAAAATGCAAAAACACGTTTTTTTGGCCCAAAAAGTCGATTTGTACTGTGCTAGAAAAATTTCAATTTTCAGGCAAAAAAAATGCAAAAACACGTTTTTTTGGCCCAAAAAGTCGATTTGTACTGTGCTAGAAAAATTTCAATTTTCAGGCAAAAAAAATGCTAAAACACGTTTTTTTGGCCCCAAAAGTCGATTTGTACTGTGCTAGAAAAATTTCAATTTTCAGGCAAAAAAAATGCAAAAACACGTTTTTTTGGCCCAAAAAGTCGATTTGTACTGTGCTAGAAAAATTTCAATTTTCAGGCAAAAAAAATGCAAAAACACGTTTTTTTGGCCCAAAAAGTGGATTTGTACAGTGCTAGAAAAATTTCAATTTTCAGGCAAAAAAAATGCTAAAACACGTTTTTTTGGCCCAAAAAGTCAATTTGTACTGTGCTAGAAAAATTTCAATTTTCAGGCAAAAAAATGCAAAAACACGTTTTTTTGGCCCAAAAAGTCGATTTGTACTGTGCTAGAAAAATTTCAATTTTCAGGCAAAAAAAATGCAAAAACACGTTTTTTTGGCCCAAAAAGTCGATTTGTACTGTGCTAGAAAAATTTCAATTTTCAGGCAAAAAAAATGCAAAAACACGTTTTTTTGGCCCAAAAAGTCGATTTGTACTGTGCTAGAAAAATTTCAATTTTCAGGCAAAAAAAATGCAAAAACACGTTTTTTTGGCCCAAAAAGTCGATTTGTACAGTGCTAGAAAAATTTCAATTTTCAGGCAAAAAAAATGCAAAAACACGTTTTTTTGGCCCAAAAAGTCGATTTGTACTGTGCTAGAAAAATTTCAATTTTCAGGCAAAAAAAATGCAAAAACACGTTTTTTTTGGCCCAAAAAGTCGATTTGTACAGTGCTAGAAAAATTTCAATTTTCAGGCAAAAAAAATGCAAAAACACGTTTTTTTGGCCCAAAAAGTCGATTTGTACTGTGCTAGAAAAATTTCAATTTTCAGGCAAAAAAAATGCAAAAACACGTTTTTTTGGCCCAAAAAGTCGACTTGTACTGTGCTAAAAAAAATTCAATTTTCAGGCAAAAAAAATGCTAAAACACGTTTTTTTGGCCCCAAAAGTCGATTTGTACTGTGCTAGAAAAATTTCAATTTTCAGGCAAAAAAAATGCAAAAACACGTTTTTTTGGCCCAAAAAGTCGATTTGTACTGTGCTAGAAAAATTTCAATTTTCAGGCAAAAAAAATGCAAAAACACGTTTTTTTGGCCCAAAAAGTCGATTTGTACTGTGCTAGAAAAATTTCAATTTTCAGGCAAAAAAAATGCAAAAACACGTTTTTTTTGGCCCAAAAAGTCGATTTGTACAGTGCTAGAAAAATTTCAATTTTCAGCCAAAAAAAATGCTAAAACACGTTTTTTTGGCCCAAAAAGTCGATTTGTACTGTGCTAGAAAAATTTCAATTTTCAGGCAAAAAAAATGCAAAAACACGTTTTTTTTGGCCCAAAAAGTCGATTTGTACTGTGCTAGAAAAATTTCAATTTTCAGGCAAAAAAAATGCAAAAACACGTTTTTTTGGCCCAAAAAGTCGATTTGTACAGTGCTAGAAAAATTTCAATTTTCAGGCAAAAAAAATGCAAAAACACGTTTTTTTGGCCCAAAAAGTCGATTTGTACTGTGCTAGAAAAATTTCAATTTTCAGGCAAAAAAAATGCAAAAACACGTTTTTTTGGCCCAAAAAGTCGATTTGTACTGTGCTAGAAAAATTTCAATTTTCAGGCAAAAAAAATGCAAAAACACGTTTTTTTGGCCCAAAAAGTCGATTTGTACTGTGCTAGAAAAATTTCAATTTTCAGGCAAAAAAAATGCAAAAACACGTTTTTTTGGCCCAAAAAGTCGATTTGTACTGTGCTAGAAAAATTTCAATTTTCAGGCAAAAAAAATGCAAAAACACGTTTTTTTTGGCCCAAAAAGTCGATTTGTACAGTGCTAGAAAAATTTCAATTTTCAGGCAAAAAAAATGCAAAAACACGTTTTTTTGGCCCAAAAAGTCGATTTGTACTGTGCTAGAAAAATTTCAATTTTCAGGCAAAAAAAATGCAAAAACACGTTTTTTTGGCCCAAAAAGTCGATTTGTACAGTGCTAGAAAAATTTCAATTTTCAGGCAAAAAAAATGCAAAAACACGTTTTTTTGGCCCAAAAAGTCGATTTGTACTGTGCTAGAAAAATTTCAATTTTCAGGCAAAAAAAATGCAAAAACACGTTTTTTTGGCCCAAAAAGTCGATTTGTACTGTGTTAAAAAAATTTCAATTTTCAGGCAAAAAAATGCTAAAACACGTTTTTTTGGCCCAAAATGTCGATTTGTACAGTGCTAGAAAAATTTCAATTTTCAGGCAATAAAAATGCAAAAACACGTTTTTTTTGGCCCAAAAAGTCGATTTGTACAGTGCTAGAAAAATTTCAATTTTCAGGCAAAAAAAATGCAAAAACACGTTTTTTTGGCCCAAAAAGTCGATTTGTACTGTGCTAAAAAAAATTCAATTTTCAGGCAAAAAAAATGCTAAAACACGTTTTTTTGGCCCAAAAAGTCGATTTGTACTGTGCTAGAAAAATTTCAATTTTCAGGCAAAAAAAATGCTAAAACACGTTTTTTTGGCCCAAAAAGTCGATTTGTACTGTGCTAGAAAAATTTCAAGTTTCAGGCAAAAAAAAGGCTAAAACACGTTTTTTTGGCCCAAAAAGTCGATTTGTACTGTGCTAGAAAAATTTCAATTTTCAGGCAAAAAAAATGCTAAAACACGTTTTTTTGGCCCAAAAAGTCGATTTGTACTGTGCTAGAAAAATTTCAATTTTCAGGCAAAAAAAATGCTAAAACACGTTTTTTTTGGCCCAAAAAGTCGATTTGTACTGTGCTAGAAAAATTTCAATTTTCAGGCAAAAAAAAGGCAAAAACACGTTTTTTTGGCCCAAAAAGTCGATTTGTACAGTGCTAGAAAAATTTCAATTTTCAGGCAAAAAAAATGCTAAAACACGTTTTTTTGGCCCAAAAAGTCGATTTGTACTGTGCTAGAAAAATTTCAATTTTCAGGCAAAAAAAATGCTAAAACACGTTTTTTTGGCCCAAAAAGTCGATTTGTACTGTGCTAGAAAAATTTCAATTTTCAGGCAAAAAAAATGCTAAAACACATTTTTTTGGCCCAAAAAGTCGATTTGTACTGTGCTAGAAAAATTTCAATTTTCAGGTAAAAAAAATGCTAAAACACGTTTTTTTGGCCCAAAAAGTCGATTTGTACTGTGCTAGAAAAATTTCAATTTTCAGGCAAAAAAAATGCTAAAACACGTTTTTTTGGCCCAAAAAGTCGATTTGTACTGTGCTAGAAAAATTTCAATTTTCAGGCAAAAAAAATGCTAAAACACGTTTTTTTGGCCCAAAAAGTCGATTTGTACTGTGCTAGAAAAATTTCAATTTTCAGGCAAAAAAAATGCTAAAACACGTTTTTTTGGCCCCAAAAGTCGATTTGTACTGTGCTAGAAAAATTTCAATTTTCAGGCAAAAAAAATGCTAAAACACATTTTTTTGGCCCAAAAAGTCGATTTGTACTGTGCTAGAAAAATTTCAATTTTCAGGCAAAAAAAATGCTAAAACACGTTTTTTTGGCCCAAAAAGTCGATTTGTACTGTGCTAGAAAAATTTCAATTTTCAGGCAAAAAAAATGCTAAAACACGTTTTTTTGGCCCAAAAAGTCGATTTGTACTGTGCTAGAAAAATTTCAATTTTCAGGCAAAAAAAATGCTAAAACACGTTTTTTTGGCCCAAAAAGTCGATTTGTACTGTGCTAGAAAAATTTCAATTTTCAGGCAAAAAAAATGCAAAAACACGTTTTTTTGGCCCAAAAAGTCGATTTGTACAGTGCTAGAAAAATTTCAAGTTTCAGGCAAAAAAAATGCTAAAACACGTTTTTTTGGCCCAAAAAGTCGATTTGTACTGTGCTAGAAAAATTTCAATTTTCAGGCAAAAAAAATGCTAAAACACGTTTTTTTGGCCCAAAAAGTCGATTTGTACTGTGCTAGAAAAATTTCAATTTTCAGGCAAAAAAATGCTAAAACACGTTTTTTTGGCCCAAAAAGTCGATTTGTACTGTGCTAGAAAAATTTCAATTTTCAGGCAAAAAAAATGCTAAAACACGTTTTTTTGGCCCAAAAAGTCGATTTGTACTGTGCTAGAAAAATTTCAATTTTCAGGCCAAAAAAATGCTAAAACACGTTTTTTTGGCCCAAAAAGTCGATTTGTACTGTGCTAGAAAAATTTCAATTTTCAGGCAAAAAAAATGCAAAAACACGTTTTTTTGGCCCAAAAAGTCGATTTGTACAGTGCTAGAAAAATTTCAATTTTCAGGCAAAAAAAATGCTAAAACACGTTTTTTTGGCCCAAAAAGTCGATTTGTACTGTGCTAGAAAAATTTCAATTTTCAGGCAAAAAAAATGCAAAAACACGTTTTTTTGGCCCAAAAAGTCGATTTGTACTGTGCTAGAAAAATTTCAATTTTCAGGCAAAATAAATGCTAAAACACGTTTTTTTGGCCCAAAAAGTCGATTTGTACTGTGGTAGAAAAATTTCAATTTTCAGGCAAAAAAAATGCTAAAACACGTTTTTTTGGCCCAAAAAGTCGATTTGTACAGTGCTAGAAAAATTTCAATTTTCAGGCAAAAAAAATGCAAAAACACGTTTTTTTGGCCCAAAAAGTCGATTTGTACAGTGCTAGAAAAGTTTCAATTTTCAGGCAAAAAAAATGCTAAAACACGTTTTTTTGGCCCAAAAAGTCGATTTGTACTGTGCTAGAAAAATTTCAATTTTCAGGCAAAAAAAATGCTAAAACACGTTTTTTTTGGCCCAAAAAGTCGATTTGTACAGTGCTAGAAAAATTTCAATTTTCAGGCAAAAAAAATGCTAAAACACGTTTTTTTGGCCCAAAAAGTCGATTTGTACTGTGCTAGAAAAATTTCAATTTTCAGGCAAAAAAAATGCTAAAACACGTTTTTTTGGCCCAAAAAGTCGATTTGTACTGTGCTAGAAAAATTTCAATTTTCAGGCAAAAAAAATGCTAAAACACGTTTTTTTGGCCCAAAAAGTCGATTTGTACTGTGCTAGAAAAATTTCAATTTTCAGGCAAAAAAAATGCTAAAACACGTTTTTTTGGCCCAAAAAGTCGATTTGTACAGTGCTAGAAAAATTTCAATTTTCAGGCAAAAAAAATGCTAAAACACGTTTTTTTTGGCCCAAAAAGTCGATTTGTACTGTGCTAGAAAAATTTCAATTTTCAGGCAAAAAAAATTCTAAAACACGTTTTTTTGGCCCAAATAGTCGATTTGAACTGTGCTAGAAAAATTTCAATTTTCAGGCAAAAAAAATGCTAAAACACGTTTTTTTTGGCCCAAAAAGTCGATTTGTACTGTGCTAGAAAAATTTCAATTTTCAGGCAAAAAAAATGCTAAAACACGTTTTTTTGGCCCAAAAAGTCGATTTGTACTGTGCTAGAAAAATTTCAATTTTCAGGCAAAAAAAATGCAAAAACACGTTTTTTTGGCCCAAAAAGTCGATTTGTACAGTGCTAGAAAAATTTCAATTTTCAGGCAAAAAAAATGCTAAAACACGTTTTTTTGGCCCAAAAAGTCGATTTGTACTGTGCTAGAAAAATTTCAATTTTCAGGCAAAAAAAATGCTAAAACGCGTTTTTTTGGCCCAAAAAGTCGATTTGTACTGTGCTAGAAAAATTTCAATTTTCAGGCAAAAAAAATGCTAAAACACGTTTTTTTGGCCCAAAAAGTCGATTTGTACTGTGCTAGAAAAATTTCAATTTTCAGGCAAAAAAAATGCTAAAACACGTTTTTTGGGCCCAAAAAGTCGATTTGTACTGTGCTAGAAAAATTTCAATTTTCAGGCAAAAAAAATGCTAAAACACGTTTTTTTGGCCCAAAAAGTCGATTTGTACTGTGCTAGAAAAATTTCAATTTTCAGGCAAAAAAAATGCTAAAACACGTTTTTTTTGCCCAAAAAGTCGATTTGTACTGTGCTAGAAAAATTTCAATTTTCAGGCAAAAAAAATGCTAAAACACGTTTTTTTGGCCCAAAAAGTCGATTTGTACTGTGCTAGAAAAATTTCAATTTTCAGGCAAAAAAAATGCTAAAACACGTTTTTTTGGCCCAAAAAGTCGATTTGTACTGTGCTAGAAAAATTTCAATTTTCAGGCAAAAAAAATGCTAAAACACGTTTTTTTGGCCCCAAAAGTCGATTTGTACTGTGCTAGAAAAATTTCAATTTTCAGGCAAAAAAAATGCAAAAACACCTTTTTTTGGCCCAAAAAGTCGAATTGTACAGTGCTAGAAATTTTCAATTTTCAGGCAAAAAAAATGCTAAAACACGTTTTTTTGGCCCAAAAAGTTGATTTGTACTGTGCTAGAAAAATTTCAATTTTCAGGCAAAAAAAATGCTAAAACACGTTTTTTTGGCCCAAAAAGTCGATTTGTACTGTGCTAGAAAAATTTCAATTTTCAGGCAAAAAAAATGCTAAAACACGTTTTTTTGGCCCAAAAAGTCGATTTGTACTGTGCTAGAAAAATTTCAATTTTCAGGCAAAAAAAATGCTAAAACACGTTTTTTTGGCCCAAAAAGTCGATTTGTACTGTGCAAGAAAAATTTCAATTTTCAGGCAAAAAAAATGCAAAAACACGTTTTTTTGGCCCAAAAAGTCGATTTGTACAGTGCTAGAAAAATTTCAATTTTCAGGCAAAAAAAATGCTAAAACACGTTTTTTTGGCCCAAAAAGTCGATTTGTACTGTGCTAGAAAAAAATCAATTTTCAGGCAAAAAAAATGCAAAAACACGTTTTTTTGGCCCAAAAAGTCGATTTGTACAGTGCTAGAAAAATTTCAATTTTCAGGCAAAAAAAATGCTAAAACACGTTTTATTGGCCCAAAAAGTCGATTTGTACTGTGCTAGAAAAATTTCAATTTTCAGGCAAAAAAAATGCTAAAACACGTTTTTTTGGCCCAAAAAGTCGATTTGTACTGTGCTAGAAAAATTTCAATTTTCAGGCAAAAAAAATGCTAAAACACTTTTTTTTGGCCCAAAAAGTCGATTTGTACTGTGCTAGAAAAATTTCAATTTTCAGGCAAAAAAAATGCTAAAACACGTTTTTTTGGCCCAAAAAGTCGATTTGTACTGTGCTAGAAAAATTTCAATTTTCAGGCAAAAAAAATGCTAAAACACGTTTTTTTGGCCCAAAAAGTCGATTTGTACTGTGCTAGAAAAATTTCAATTTTCAGGCAAAAAAAATGCTAAAACACGTTTTTTTGGCCCAAAAAGTCGATTTGTACTGTGCTACAAAAATTTCAATTTTCAGGCAAAAAAAATGCTAAAACACGTTTTTTTGGCCCAAAAAGTCGATTTGTACTGTGCTAGAAAAATTTCAATTTTCAGGCAAAAAAAATGCTAAAACACGTTTTTTTGGCCCAAAAAGTCGATTTGTACTGTGCTAGAAAAATTTCAATTTTCAGGCAAAAAAAATGCTAAAACACGTTTTTTTGGCCCAAAAAGTCGATTTGTACTGTGCTAGAAAAATTTCAATTTTCAGGCAAAAAAAATGCTAAAACACGTTTTTTTGGCCCAAAAAGTCGATTTGTACTGTGCTAGAAAAATTTCAATTTTCAGGCAAAAAAAATGCTAAAACACGTTTTTTTGGCCCAAAAAGTCGATTTGTACAGTGCTAGAAAAATTTCAAGTTTCAGGCAAAAAAAATGCTAAAACACGTTTTTTTGGCCCAAAAAGTCGATTTGTACTGTGCTAGAAAAATTTCAATTTTCAGGCAAAAAAAATGCTAAAACACGTTTTTTTGGCCCAAAAAGTCGATTTGTACTGTGCTAGAAAAATTTCAATTTTCAGGCAAAAAAATGCTAAAACACGTTTTTTTGGCCCAAAAAGTCGATTTGTACTGTGCTAGAAAAATTTCAATTTTCAGGCAAAAAAAATGCTAAAACACGTTTTTTTGGCCCAAAAAGTCGATTTGTACTGTGCTAGAAAAATTTCAATTTTCAGGCCAAAAAAATGCTAAAACACGTATTTTTGGCCCAAAAAGTCGATTTGTACTGTGCTAGAAAAATTTCAATTTTCAGGCAAAAAAAATGCAAAAACACGTTTTTTTTGCCCAAAAAGAAGATTTGTACAGTGCTAGAAAAATTTCAATTTTCAGGCAAAAAAAATGCTAAAACACGTTTTTTTGGCCCAAAAAGTCGATTTGTACTGTGCTAGAAAAATTTCAATTTTCAGGCAAAAAAAATGCAAAAACACGTTTTTTTGGCCCAAAAAGTCGATTTGTACTGTGCTAGAAAAATTTCAATTTTCAGGCAAAAAAAATGCTAAAACACGTTTTTTTGGCCCAAAAAGTCGATTTGTACTGTGCTAGAAAAATTTCAATTTTCAGGCAAAAAAAATGCTAAAACACGTTTTTTTGGCCCAAAAGGTCGATTTGTACAGTGCTAGAAAAATTTCAATTTTCAGGCAAAAAAAATGCAAAAACACGTTTTTTTGGCCCAAAAAGTCGATTTGTACAGTGCTAGAAAAGTTTCAATTTTCAGGCAAAAAAAATGCTAAAACACGTTTTTTTGGCCCAAAAAGTCGATTTGTACTGTGCTAGAAAAATGTCAATTTTCAGGCAAAAAAAATGCTAAAACACGTTTTTTTGGCCCAAAAAGTCGATTTGTATAGTGCTAGAAAAATTTCAATTTTCAGGCAAAAAAAATGCTAAAACACTTTTTTTTGGCCCAAAAAGTCGATTTGTACTGTGCTAGAAAAATTTCAATTTTCAGGCAAAAAAAATGCTAAAACACTTTTTTTTGGCCCAAAAAGTCGATTTGTACTGTGCTAGAAAAATTTCAATTTTCAGGCAAAAAAAATGCTAAAACACGTTTTTTTGGCCCAAAAAGTCGATTTGTACTGTGCTAGAAAAATTTCAATTTTCAGGCAAAAAAAATGCTAAAACACGTTTTTTTGGCCCAAAAAGTCGATTTGTACAGTGCTAGAAAAATTTCAATTTTCAGGAAAAAAAAATGCTAAAACACGTTTTTTTTGGCCCAAAAAGTCGATTTGTACTGTGCTAGAAAAATTTCAATTTTCAGGCAAAAAAAATTCTAAAACACGTTTTTTTGGCCCAAATAGTCGATTTGTACTGTGCTAGAAAAATTTCAATTTTCAGGCAAAAAAAATGCTAAAACACGTTTTTTTGGCCCAAAAAGTCGATTTGTACTGTGCTAGAAAAATTTCAATTTTCAGGCAAAAAAAATGCTAAAACACGTTTTTTTGGCCCAAAAAGTCGATTTGTACTGTGCTAGAAAAATTTCAATTTTCAGGCAAAAAAAATGCAAAAACACGTTTTTTTGGCCCAAAAAGTCGATTTGTACAGTGCTAGAAAAATTTCAATTTTCAGGCAAAAAAAATGCTAAAACACGTTTTTTTGGCCCAAAAAGTCGATTTGTACTGTGCTAGAAAAATTTCAATTTTCAGGCAAAAAAAATGCTAAAACACGTTTTTTTGGCCCAAAAAGTCGATTTGTACTGTGCTAGAAAAATTTCAATTTTCAGGCAAAAAAAATGCTAAAACACGTTTTTTTGGCCCAAAAAGTCGATTTGTACAGTGCTAGAAAAATTTCAATTTTCAGGCAAAAAAAATGCTAAAACACGTTTTTTTTGGCCCAAAAAGTCGATTTGTACTGTGCTAGAAAAATTTCAATTTTCAGGCAAAAAAAATTCTAAAACACGTTTTTTTGGCCCAAATAGTCGATTTGTACTGTGCTAGAAAAATTTCAATTTTCAGGCAAAAAAAATGCTAAAACACGTTTTTTTGGCCCAAAAAGTCGATTTGTACTGTGCTAGAAAAATTTCAATTTTCAGGCAAAAAAAATGCTAAAACACGTTTTTTTGGCCCAAAAAGTCGATTTGTACTGTGCTAGAAAAATTTCAATTTTCAGGCAAAAAAAATGCAAAAACACGTTTTTTTGGCCCAAAAAGTCGATTTGTACAGTGCTAGAAAAATTTCAATTTTCAGGCAAAAAAAATGCTAAAACACGTTTTTTTGGCCCAAAAAGTCGATTTGTACTGTGCTAGAAAAATTTCAATTTTCAGGAAAAAAAAATGCTAAAACACGTTTTTTGGGCCCAAAAAGTCGATTTGTACTGTGCTAGAAAAATTTCAATTTTCAGGCAAAAAAAATGCTAAAACACGTTTTTTTGGCCCAAAAAGTCGATTTGTACTGTGCTAGAAAAATTTCAATTTTCAGGCAAAAAAAATGCTAAAACACGTTTTTTTTGCCCAAAAAGTCGATTTGTACTGTGCTAGAAAAATTTCAATTTTCAGGCAAAAAAAATGCTAAAACACGTTTTTTTGGCCCAAAAAGTCGATTTGTACTGTGTTAGAAAAATTTCAATTTTCAGGCAAAAAAAATGCTAAAACACGTTTTTTTGGCCCAAAAAGTCGATTTGTACTGTGCTAGAAAAATTTCAATTTTCAGGCAAAAAAAATGCTAAAACACGTTTTTTTGGCCCAAAAAGTCGATTTGTACTGTGCTAGAAAAAATTCAATTTTCAGGCAAAAAAAATGCAAAAACACCTTTTTTTGGCCCAAAAAGTCGAATTGTACAGTGCTAGAAAAATTTCAATTTTCAGGCAAAAAAAATGCAAAAACACGTTTTTTTGGCCCAACAAGTCGATTTGTACTGTGCTAGAAAAATTTCAATTTTCAGGCAAAAAAAATGCTAAAACACGTTTTTTTGGCCCAAAAAGTCGATTTGTACTGTGCTAGAAAAATTTCAATTTTCAGGCAAAAAAAATGCTAAAACACATTTTTTTAGCCAAAAAAGTCGATTTGTACTGTGCTAGAAAAATTTCAATTTTCAGGCAAAAAAAATGCTAAAACACGTTTTTTTGGCCCAAAAAGTCGATTTGTACTGTGCTAGAAAAATTTCAATTTTCAGGCAAAAAAAAATGCTAAAACACGTTTTTTTGGCCCAAAAAGTCGATTTGTACTGTGCTAGAAAAATTTCAATTTTCAGGCAAAAAAAATGCTAAAACACATTTTTTTGGCCCAAAAAGTCGATTTGTACTGTGCTAAAAAAATTTCAATTTTCAGGCAAAAAAAATGCTAAAACACATTTTTTTGGCCCAAAAAGTCGATTTGTACTGTGCTAGAAAAATTTCAATTTTCAGGCAAAAAAAATGCTAAAACACGTTTTTTGGGCCCAAAAAGTCGATTTGTACTGTGCTAGAAAAATTTCAATTTTCAGGCAAAAAAAATGCTAAAACACGTTTTTTGGGCCCAAAAAGTCGATTTGTACTGTGCTAGAAAAATTTCAATTTTCAGGCAAAAAAAATGCAAAAACACGTTTTTTTGGCCCAAAAAGTCGATTTGTACAGTGCTAGAAAAATTTCAATTTTCAGGCAAAAAAAATGCTAAAACACGTTTTTTTGGCCCAAAAAGTCGATTTATACTGTGCTAGAAAAATTTCAATTTTCAGGCAAAAAAAATGCTAAAACACGTTTTTTTGGCCCAAAAAGTCGATTTGTACTGTGCTAGAAAAATTTCAATTTTCAGGCAAAAAAAATGCAAAAACACGTTTTTTTGGCCCAAAAAGTCGATTTGTACAGTGCTAGAAAAATTTTAATTTTCAGGCAAAAAAAATGCAAAAACACGTTTTTTTGGCCCAAAAAGTCGATTTGTACAGTGCTAGAAAAATTTCAATTTGCAGGCAAAAAAAATGCTAAAACACGTTTTTTTGGCCCAAAAAGTCGATTTGTACTGTGCTAGAAAAATTTCATAAAAAAATTTCAATTTTCAGGCAAAAAAAATGCTAAAACACGTTTTTTTGGCCCAAAAAGTCGATTTGTACTGTGCTAGAAAAATTTCAATTTTCAGGCAAAAAAAATGCTAAAACACGTTTTTTTGGCCCAAAAAGTCGATTTGTACTGTGCTAGAAAAATTTCAATTTTCAGGCAAAAAAAATGCTAAAACACCTTTTTTTGGCCCAAAAAGTCGATTTGTACTGTGCTAGAAAATTTTCAATTTTCAGGCAAAAAAATGCTAAAACACGTTTTTTTGGCCCAAAAAGTCGATTTGTACTGTGCTAGAAAAATTTCAATTTTCAGGCAAAAAAAATGCTAAAACACGTTTTTTTGGCCCAAAAAGTCGATTTGTACTGTGCTAGAAAAAAATCAATTTTCAGGCAAAAAAAATGCTAAAACACGTTTTTTTGGCCCAAAAAGTCGATTTGTACTGTGCTAGAAAAATTTCAATTTTCAGGCAAAAAAAATGCTAAAACACGTTTTTTTGGCCCAAAAAGTCGATTTGTACTGTGCTAGAAAAATTTCAATTTTCAGGCAAAAAAAATGCTAAAACACGTTTTTTTGGCCCAAAAAGTCGATTTGTACAGTGCTAGAAAAATTTCAATTTTCAGGCAAAAAAAATGCTAAAACACGTTTTTTTGGCCCAAAAAGTCGATTTGTACTGTGCTAGAAAAATTTCAATTTTCAGGCAAAAAAAATGCTAAAACACGTTTTTTTGGCCCCAAAAGTCGATTTGTACTGTGCTAGAAAAATTTCAATTTTCAGGCAAAAAAAATGCAAAAACACGTTTTTTTGGCCCAAAAAGTCGATTTGTACAGTGCTAGAAAAATTTCAATTTTCAGGCAAAATAAATGTAAAAACACGTTTTTTTGGCCCAAAAAGTCGATTTGTACAGTGCTAGAAAAATTTCAATTTTCAGGCAAAAAAAATGCTAAAACACGTTTTTTTGGCCCAAAATGTCGATTTGTACTGTGCTAGAAAAATTTCAATTTTCAGGCAAAAAAAATGCTAAAACACGTTTTTTTGGCCCAAAAAGTCGATTTGTACTGTGCTAGAAAAATTTCAATTTTCAGGCCAAAAAAATGCTAAAACACGTTTTTTTGGCCCCAAAAGTTGATTTGTACAGTGCTAGAAAAATTTCAATTTTCAGGCAAAAAAAATGCTAAAACACGTTTTTTTGGCCCAAAAAGTCGATTTGTACTGTGCTAGAAAAATTTCAATTTTCAGGCAAAAAAAATGCTAAAACACGTTTTTTGGGCCCAAAAAGTCGATTTGTACTGTGCTAGAAAAATTTCAATTTTCAGGCAAAAAAAATGCTAAAACACGTTTTTTTGGCCCAAAAAGTCGATTTGTACTGTGCTAGAAAAATTTCAATTTTCAGGCAAAAAAAATGCTAAAACACGTTTTTTTGGCCCAAAAAGTCGATTTGTACTGTGCTAGAAAAATTTCAATTTTCAGGCAAAAAAAATGCAAAAACACGTTTTTTTGGCCCAAAAAGTCGATTTGTACAGTGCTAGAAAAATTTCAATTTTCAGGCAAAAAAAATGCTAAAACACGTTTTTTTGGCCCAAAAAGTCGATTTGTACTGTGCTAGAAAAATTTCAATTTTCAGGCAAAAAAAATGCTAAAACGCGTTTTTTTGGCCCAAAAAGTCGATTTGTACTGTGCTAGAAAAATTTCAATTTTCAGGCAAAAAAAATGCTAAAACACGTTTTTTTGGCCCAAAAAGTCGATTTGTACTGTGCTAGAAAAATTTCAATTTTCAGGCAAAAAAAATGCTAAAACACGTTTTTTGGGCCCAAAAAGTCGATTTGTACTGTGCTAGAAAAATTTCAATTTTCAGGCAAAAAAAATGCTAAAACACGTTTTTTTGGCCCAAAAAGTCGATTTGTACTGTGCTAGAAAAATTTCAATTTTCAGGCAAAAAAAATGCTAAAACACGTTTTTTTTGCCCAAAAAGTCGATTTGTACTGTGCTAGAAAAATTTCAATTTTCAGGCAAAAAAAATGCTAAAACACGTTTTTTTGGCCCAAAAAGTCGATTTGTACTGTGCTAGAAAAATTTCAATTTTCAGGCAAAAAAAATGCTAAAACACGTTTTTTTGGCCCAAAAAGTCGATTTGTACTGTGCTAGAAAAATTTCAATTTTCAGGCAAAAAAAATGCTAAAACACGTTTTTTTGGCCCCAAAAGTCGATTTGTACTGTGCTAGAAAAATTTCAATTTTCAGGCAAAAAAAATGCAAAAACACCTTTTTTTGGCCCAAAAAGTCGAATTGTACAGTGCTAGAAATTTTCAATTTTCAGGCAAAAAAAATGCTAAAACACGTTTTTTTGGCCCAAAAAGTTGATTTGTACTGTGCTAGAAAAATTTCAATTTTCAGGCAAAAAAAATGCTAAAACACGTTTTTTTGGCCCAAAAAGTCGATTTGTACTGTGCTAGAAAAATTTCAATTTTCAGGCAAAAAAAATGCTAAAACACGTTTTTTTGGCCCAAAAAGTCGATTTGTACTGTGCTAGAAAAATTTCAATTTTCAGGCAAAAAAAATGCTAAAACACGTTTTTTTGGCCCAAAAAGTCGATTTGTACTGTGCAAGAAAAATTTCAATTTTCAGGCAAAAAAAATGCAAAAACACGTTTTTTTGGCCCAAAAAGTCGATTTGTACAGTGCTAGAAAAATTTCAATTTTCAGGCAAAAAAAATGCTAAAACACGTTTTTTTGGCCCAAAAAGTCGATTTGTACTGTGCTAGAAAAAAATCAATTTTCAGGCAAAAAAAATGCAAAAACACGTTTTTTTGGCCCAAAAAGTCGATTTGTACAGTGCTAGAAAAATTTCAATTTTCAGGCAAAAAAAATGCTAAAACACGTTTTATTGGCCCAAAAAGTCGATTTGTACTGTGCTAGAAAAATTTCAATTTTCAGGCAAAAAAAATGCTAAAACACGTTTTTTTGGCCCAAAAAGTCGATTTGTACTGTGCTAGAAAAATTTCAATTTTCAGGCAAAAAAAATGCTAAAACACTTTTTTTTGGCCCAAAAAGTCGATTTGTACTGTGCTAGAAAAATTTCAATTTTCAGGCAAAAAAAATGCTAAAACACGTTTTTTTGGCCCAAAAAGTCGATTTGTACTGTGCTAGAAAAATTTCAATTTTCAGGCAAAAAAAATGCTAAAACACGTTTTTTTGGCCCAAAAAGTCGATTTGTACTGTGCTAGAAAAATTTCAATTTTCAGGCAAAAAAAATGCTAAAACACGTTTTTTTGGCCCAAAAAGTCGATTTGTACTGTGCTACAAAAATTTCAATTTTCAGGCAAAAAAAATGCTAAAACACGTTTTTTTGGCCCAAAAAGTCGATTTGTACTGTGCTAGAAAAATTTCAATTTTCAGGCAAAAAAAATGCTAAAACACGTTTTTTTGGCCCAAAAAGTCGATTTGTACTGTGCTAGAAAAATTTCAATTTTCAGGCAAAAAAAATGCTAAAACACGTTTTTTTGGCCCAAAAAGTCGATTTGTACTGTGCTAGAAAAATTTCAATTTTCAGGCAAAAAAAATGCTAAAACACGTTTTTTTGGCCCAAAAAGTCGATTTGTACTGTGCTAGAAAAATTTCAATTTTCAGGCAAAAAAAATGCTAAAACACGTTTTTTTGGCCCAAAAAGTCGATTTGTACAGTGCTAGAAAAATTTCAAGTTTCAGGCAAAAAAAATGCTAAAACACGTTTTTTTGGCCCAAAAAGTCGATTTGTACTGTGCTAGAAAAATTTCAATTTTCAGGCAAAAAAAATGCTAAAACACGTTTTTTTGGCCCAAAAAGTCGATTTGTACTGTGCTAGAAAAATTTCAATTTTCAGGCAAAAAAATGCTAAAACACGTTTTTTTGGCCCAAAAAGTCGATTTGTACTGTGCTAGAAAAATTTCAATTTTCAGGCAAAAAAAATGCTAAAACACGTTTTTTTGGCCCAAAAAGTCGATTTGTACTGTGCTAGAAAAATTTCAATTTTCAGGCCAAAAAAATGCTAAAACACGTATTTTTGGCCCAAAAAGTCGATTTGTACTGTGCTAGAAAAATTTCAATTTTCAGGCAAAAAAAATGCAAAAACACGTTTTTTTTGCCCAAAAAGAAGATTTGTACAGTGCTAGAAAAATTTCAATTTTCAGGCAAAAAAAATGCTAAAACACGTTTTTTTGGCCCAAAAAGTCGATTTGTACTGTGCTAGAAAAATTTCAATTTTCAGGCAAAAAAAATGCAAAAACACGTTTTTTTGGCCCAAAAAGTCGATTTGTACTGTGCTAGAAAAATTTCAATTTTCAGGCAAAAAAAATGCTAAAACACGTTTTTTTGGCCCAAAAAGTCGATTTGTACTGTGCTAGAAAAATTTCAATTTTCAGGCAAAAAAAATGCTAAAACACGTTTTTTTGGCCCAAAAGGTCGATTTGTACAGTGCTAGAAAAATTTCAATTTTCAGGCAAAAAAAATGCAAAAACACGTTTTTTTGGCCCAAAAAGTCGATTTGTACAGTGCTAGAAAAGTTTCAATTTTCAGGCAAAAAAAATGCTAAAACACGTTTTTTTGGCCCAAAAAGTCGATTTGTACTGTGCTAGAAAAATGTCAATTTTCAGGCAAAAAAAATGCTAAAACACGTTTTTTTGGCCCAAAAAGTCGATTTGTATAGTGCTAGAAAAATTTCAATTTTCAGGCAAAAAAAATGCTAAAACACTTTTTTTTGGCCCAAAAAGTCGATTTGTACTGTGCTAGAAAAATTTCAATTTTCAGGCAAAAAAAATGCTAAAACACTTTTTTTTGGCCCAAAAAGTCGATTTGTACTGTGCTAGAAAAATTTCAATTTTCAGGCAAAAAAAATGCTAAAACACGTTTTTTTGGCCCAAAAAGTCGATTTGTACTGTGCTAGAAAAATTTCAATTTTCAGGCAAAAAAAATGCTAAAACACGTTTTTTTGGCCCAAAAAGTCGATTTGTACAGTGCTAGAAAAATTTCAATTTTCAGGCAAAAAAAATGCTAAAACACGTTTTTTTTGGCCCAAAAAGTCGATTTGTACTGTGCTAGAAAAATTTCAATTTTCAGGCAAAAAAAATTCTAAAACACGTTTTTTTGGCCCAAATAGTCGATTTGTACTGTGCTAGAAAAATTTCAATTTTCAGGCAAAAAAAATGCTAAAACACGTTTTTTTGGCCCAAAAAGTCGATTTGTACTGTGCTAGAAAAATTTCAATTTTCAGGCAAAAAAAAATGCTAAAACACGTTTTTTTGGCCCAAAAAGTCGATTTGTACTGTGCTAGAAAAATTTCAATTTTCAGGCAAAAAAAATGCAAAAACACGTTTTTTTGGCCCAAAAAGTCGATTTGTACAGTGCTAGAAAAATTTCAATTTTCAGGCAAAAAAAATGCTAAAACACGTTTTTTTGGCCCAAAAAGTCGATTTGTACTGTGCTAGAAAAATTTCAATTTTCAGGCAAAAAAAATGCTAAAACACGTTTTTTTGGCCCAAAAAGTCGATTTGTACTGTGCTAGAAAAATTTCAATTTTCAGGCAAAAAAAATGCTAAAACACGTTTTTTTGGCCCAAAAAGTCGATTTGTACAGTGCTAGAAAAATTTCAATTTTCAGGCAAAAAAAATGCTAAAACACGTTTTTTTTGGCCCAAAAAGTCGATTTGTACTGTGCTAGAAAAATTTCAATTTTCAGGCAAAAAAAATTCTAAAACACGTTTTTTTGGCCCAAATAGTCGATTTGTACTGTGCTAGAAAAATTTCAATTTTCAGGCAAAAAAAATGCTAAAACACGTTTTTTTGGCCCAAAAAGTCGATTTGTACTGTGCTAGAAAAATTTCAATTTTCAGGCAAAAAAAATGCTAAAACACGTTTTTTTGGCCCAAAAAGTCGATTTGTACTGTGCTAGAAAAATTTCAATTTTCAGGCAAAAAAAATGCAAAAACACGTTTTTTTGGCCCAAAAAGTCGATTTGTACAGTGCTAGAAAAATTTCAATTTTCAGGCAAAAAAAATGCTAAAACACGTTTTTTTGGCCCAAAAAGTCGATTTGTACTGTGCTAGAAAAATTTCAATTTTCAGGAAAAAAAAATGCTAAAACACGTTTTTTGGGCCCAAAAAGTCGATTTGTACTGTGCTAGAAAAATTTCAATTTTCAGGCAAAAAAAATGCTAAAACACGTTTTTTTGGCCCAAAAAGTCGATTTGTACTGTGCTAGAAAAATTTCAATTTTCAGGCAAAAAAAATGCTAAAACACGTTTTTTTTGCCCAAAAAGTCGATTTGTACTGTGCTAGAAAAATTTCAATTTTCAGGCAAAAAAAATGCTAAAACACGTTTTTTTGGCCCAAAAAGTCGATTTGTACTGTGTTAGAAAAATTTCAATTTTCAGGCAAAAAAAATGCTAAAACACGTTTTTTTGGCCCAAAAAGTCGATTTGTACTGTGCTAGAAAAATTTCAATTTTCAGGCAAAAAAAATGCTAAAACACGTTTTTTTGGCCCAAAAAGTCGATTTGTACTGTGCTAGAAAAAATTCAATTTTCAGGCAAAAAAAATGCAAAAACACCTTTTTTTGGCCCAAAAAGTCGAATTGTACAGTGCTAGAAAAATTTCAATTTTCAGGCAAAAAAAATGCAAAAACACGTTTTTTTGGCCCAACAAGTCGATTTGTACTGTGCTAGAAAAATTTCAATTTTCAGGCAAAAAAAATGCTAAAACACGTTTTTTTGGCCCAAAAAGTCGATTTGTACTGTGCTAGAAAAATTTCAATTTTCAGGCAAAAAAAATGCTAAAACACATTTTTTTAGCCAAAAAAGTCGATTTGTACTGTGCTAGAAAAATTTCAATTTTCAGGCAAAAAAAATGCTAAAACACGTTTTTTTGGCCCAAAAAGTCGATTTGTACTGTGCTAGAAAAATTTCAATTTTCAGGCAAAAAAAAATGCTAAAACACGTTTTTTTGGCCCAAAAAGTCGATTTGTACTGTGCTAGAAAAATTTCAATTTTCAGGCAAAAAAAATGCTAAAACACATTTTTTTGGCCCAAAAAGTCGATTTGTACTGTGCTAAAAAAATTTCAATTTTCAGGCAAAAAAAATGCTAAAACACATTTTTTTGGCCCAAAAAGTCGATTTGTACTGTGCTAGAAAAATTTCAATTTTCAGGCAAAAAAAATGCTAAAACACGTTTTTTGGGCCCAAAAAGTCGATTTGTACTGTGCTAGAAAAATTTCAATTTTCAGGCAAAAAAAATGCTAAAACACGTTTTTTGGGCCCAAAAAGTCGATTTGTACTGTGCTAGAAAAATTTCAATTTTCAGGCAAAAAAAATGCAAAAACACGTTTTTTTGGCCCAAAAAGTCGATTTGTACAGTGCTAGAAAAATTTCAATTTTCAGGCAAAAAAAATGCTAAAACACGTTTTTTTGGCCCAAAAAGTCGATTTATACTGTGCTAGAAAAATTTCAATTTTCAGGCAAAAAAAATGCTAAAACACGTTTTTTTGGCCCAAAAAGTCGATTTGTACTGTGCTAGAAAAATTTCAATTTTCAGGCAAAAAAAATGCAAAAACACGTTTTTTTGGCCCAAAAAGTCGATTTGTACAGTGCTAGAAAAATTTTAATTTTCAGGCAAAAAAAATGCAAAAACACGTTTTTTTGGCCCAAAAAGTCGATTTGTACAGTGCTAGAAAAATTTCAATTTGCAGGCAAAAAAAATGCTAAAACACGTTTTTTTGGCCCAAAAAGTCGATTTGTACTGTGCTAGAAAAATTTCATAAAAAAATTTCAATTTTCAGGCAAAAAAAATGCTAAAACACGTTTTTTTGGCCCAAAAAGTCGATTTGTACTGTGCTAGAAAAATTTCAATTTTCAGGCAAAAAAAATGCTAAAACACGTTTTTTTGGCCCAAAAAGTCGATTTGTACTGTGCTAGAAAAATTTCAATTTTCAGGCAAAAAAAATGCTAAAACACCTTTTTTTGGCCCAAAAAGTCGATTTGTACTGTGCTAGAAAATTTTCAATTTTCAGGCAAAAAAATGCTAAAACACGTTTTTTTGGCCCAAAAAGTCGATTTGTACTGTGCTAGAAAAATTTCAATTTTCAGGCAAAAAAAATGCTAAAACACGTTTTTTTGGCCCAAAAAGTCGATTTGTACTGTGCTAGAAAAAAATCAATTTTCAGGCAAAAAAAATGCTAAAACACGTTTTTTGGCCCAAAAAGTCGATTTGTACTGTGCTAGAAAAATTTCAATTTTCAGGCAAAAAAAATGCTAAAACACGTTTTTTTGGCCCAAAAAGTCGATTTGTACTGTGCTAGAAAAATTTCAATTTTCAGGCAAAAAAAATGCTAAAACACGTTTTTTTGGCCCAAAAAGTCGATTTGTACAGTGCTAGAAAAATTTCAATTTTCAGGCAAAAAAAATGCTAAAACACGTTTTTTTGGCCCAAAAAGTCGATTTGTACTGTGCTAGAAAAATTTCAATTTTCAGGCAAAAAAAATGCTAAAACACGTTTTTTTGGCCCCAAAAGTCGATTTGTACTGTGCTAGAAAAATTTCAATTTTCAGGCAAAAAAAATGCAAAAACACGTTTTTTTGGCCCAAAAAGTCGATTTGTACAGTGCTAGAAAAATTTCAATTTTCAGGCAAAATAAATGTAAAAACACGTTTTTTTGGCCCAAAAAGTCGATTTGTACAGTGCTAGAAAAATTTCAATTTTCAGGCAAAAAAAATGCTAAAACACGTTTTTTTGGCCCAAAATGTCGATTTGTACTGTGCTAGAAAAATTTCAATTTTCAGGCAAAAAAAATGCTAAAACACGTTTTTTTGGCCCAAAAAGTCGATTTGTACTGTGCTAGAAAAATTTCAATTTTCAGGCCAAAAAAATGCTAAAACACGTTTTTTTGGCCCCAAAAGTTGATTTGTACAGTGCTAGAAAAATTTCAATTTTCAGGCAAAAAAAATGCTAAAACACGTTTTTTTGGCCCAAAAAGTCGATTTGTACTGTGCTAGAAAAATTTCAATTTTCAGGCAAAAAAAATGCTAAAACACGTTTTTTGGGCCCAAAAAGTCGATTTGTACTGTGCTAGAAAAATTTCAATTTTCAGGCAAAAAAAATGCTAAAACACGTTTTTTTGGCCCAAAAAGTCGATTTGTACAGTGCTAGAAAAATTTCAATTTTCAGGCAAAAAAAATGCTAAAACACGTTTTTTTGGCCCAAAAAGTCGATTTGTACTGTGCTAGAAAAAATTCAATTTTCAGGCAAAAAAAATGCTAAAACACGTTTTTTTGGCCCAAAAAGTCGATTTGTACTGTGCTAGAAAAATTTCTATTTTCAGGAAAAAAAATGCTAAAACACGTTTTTTTGGCCCAAAAAGTCGATTTGTACTGTGCTAGAAAAATTTCAATTTTCAGGCAAAAAAAAATGCTAAAACACGTTTTTTTGGCCCAAAAAGTCGATTTGTACTGTGCTAGAAAAATTTCAATTTTCAGGCAAAAAAAATGCTAAAACACGTTTTTTTGGCCCAAAAAGTCGATTTGTACTGTGCTAGAAAAATTTCAATTTTCAGGCAAAAAAATGCAAAAACACGTTTTTTTGGCCCAAAAAGTCGATTTGTACAGTGCTAGAAAAATTTCAATTTTCATGCAAAAAAAATGCTAAAACACGTTTTTTTGGCCCAAAAAGTCGATTTGTACTGTGCTAGAAAAATATCAATTTTTAGGCAAAAAAAATGCTAAAACACGTTTTTTTGGCCCAAAAAGTCGATTTGTACTGTGCTAGAAAAAAATCAATTTTCAGGCAAAAAAAAATGCAAAAACACGTTTTTTTGGCCCAAAAAGTCGATTTGTACTGTGCTAGAAAAATTTCAATTTTCAGGCAAAAAAAATGCTAAAACACGTTTTTTTGGCCCAAAAAGTCGATTTGTACTGTGCTAGAAAAATTTCAATTTTCAGGCAAAAAAAATGCTAAAACACGTTTTTTTGGCCCAAAAAGTCGATTTGTACTGTGCTAGAAAAATTTCAATTTTCAGGCAAAAAAAATGCTAAAATACGTTTTTTTGGCCCAAAAAGTCGATTTGTACTGTGCTAGAAAAATTTCAATTTTCAGGCAAAAAAAATGCTAAAACACGTTTTTTTGGCCCAAAAAGTCGATTTGTACTGTGCTAGAAAAATTTCAATTTTCAGGCAAAAAAAATGCTAAAACACGTTTTTTTGGCCCAAAAAGTCGATTTGTACTGTGCTAGAAAAAATTCAATTTTCAGGCAAAAAAAATGCTAAAACACGTTTTTTTGGCCCAAAAAGTCGATTTGTACAGTGCTAGAAAAATTTCAATTTTCAGGCAAAAAAAATGCTAAAACACGTTTTTTTGGCCCAAAAAGTCGATTTGTACTGTGCTAGAAAAATTTCAATTTTCAGGCAAAAAAAATGCTAAAACACGTTTTTTTGGCCCAAAAAGTCGATTTGTACTGTGCTAGAAAAATTTCAATTTTCAGGCAAAAAAAATGCAAAAACACGTTTTTTTGGCCCAAAAAGTCGATTTGTACAGTGCTAGAAAAATTTCAATTTTCAGGCAAAAAAAATGCAAAAACACGTTTTTTTGGCCCAAAAAGTCGATTTGTACAGTGCTAGAAAAATTTCAATTTTCAGGCAAAAAAATGCTAAAACACGTTTTTTTGGCCCAAAAAGTCGATTTGTACTGTGCTAGAAAAAATTCAATTTTCAGGCAAAAAAAATGCAAAAACACGTTTTTTTGGCCCAAAAAGTCGATTTGTACTGTGCTAGAAAAATTTCAATTTTCAGGCAAAAAAAATGCTAAAACACGTTTTTTTGGCCCAAAAATTCGATTTGTACAGTGCTAGAAAAATTTCAATTTTCAGGCAAAAAAAATGCAAAAACACGTTTTTTTGGCCCAAAAAGTCGATTTGTACTGTGCTAGAAAAATTTCAATTTTCAGGCAAAAAAAATGCTAAAACACGTTTTTTTGGCCCAAAAAGTCGATTTGTACTGTGCTAGAAAAATTTCAATTTTCAGGCAAAAAAAATGCTAAAACACGTTTTTTTGGCCCAAAAAGTCGATTTGTACTGTGCTAGAAAAATTTCAATTTTCAGGCAAAAAAAATGCAAAAACACGTTTTTTTGGCCCAAAAAGTCGATTTGTACTGTGCTAGAAAAATTTCAATTTTCAGGCAAAAAAAATGCAAAAACACGTTTTTTTGGCCCAAAAAGTCGATTTGTACAGTGCTAGAAAAATTTCAATTTTCAGGCAAAAAAAATGCTAAAACACGTTTTTTTGGCCCAAAAAGTCGATTTGTACTGTGCTAGAAAAATTTCAATTTTCAGGCAAAAAAAATGCAAAAACACGTTTTTTTGGCCCAAAAAGTCGATTTGTACTGTGCTAGAAAAATTTCAATTTTCAGGCAAAAAAAATGCTAAAACACGTTTTTTTGGCCCCAAAAGTCGATTTGTACTGTGCTAGAAAAAATTCAATTTTCAGGCAAAAAAAATGCAAAAACACGTTTTTTTGGCCCAAAAAGTCGATTTGTACAGTGCTAGAAAAATTTCAATTTTCAGGCAAAAAAAATGCTAAAACACGTTTTTTTGGCCCAAAAAGTCGATTTGTACTGTGCTAGAAAAATTTCAATTTTCAGGCAAAAAAAATGCTAAAACACGTTTTTTTGGCCCAAAAAGTCGATTTGTACTGTGCTAGAAAAATTTCTATTTTCAGGAAAAAAAATGCTAAAACACGTTTTTTTGGCCCAAAAAGTCGATTTGTACTGTGCTAGAAAAATTTCAATTTTCAGGCAAAAAAAAATGCTAAAACACGTTTTTTTGGCCCAAAAAGTCGATTTGTACTGTGCTAGAAAAATTTCAATTTTCAGGCAAAAAAAATGCTAAAACACGTTTTTTTGGCCCAAAAAGTCGATTTGTACTGTGCTAGAAAAATTTCAATTTTCTGGCAAAAAAATGCAAAAACACGTTTTTTTGGCCCAAAAAGTCGATTTGTACAGTGCTAGAAAAATTTCAATTTTCATGCAAAAAAAATGCTAAAACACGTTTTTTGGGCCCAAAAAGTCGATTTGTACTGTGCTAGAAAAATATCAATTTTTAAGCAAAAAAAATGCTAAAACGCGTTTTTTTGGCCCAAAAAGTCGATTTGTACTGTGCTAGAAAAAATTCAATTTTCAGGCAAAAAAAAATGCTAAAACACGTTTTTTTGGCCCAAAAAGTCGATTTGTACTGTGCTAGAAAAATTTCAATTTTCAGGCAAAAAAAATGCTAAAACACGTTTTTTTGGCCCAAAAAGTCGATTTGTACTGTGCTAGAAAAATTTCAATTTTCAGGCAAAAAAAATGCTAAAATACGTTTTTTTGGCCCAAAAAGTCGATTTGTACTGTGCTAGAAAAATTTCAATTTTCAGGCAAAAAAAATGCTAAAACACGTTTTTTTGGCCCAAAAAGTCGATTTGTACTGTGCTAGAAAAATTTCAATTTTCAGGCAAAAAAAATGCTAAAACACGTTTTTTTGGCCCAAAAAGTCGATTTGTACTGTGCTAGAAAAATTTCAATTTTCAGGCAAAAAAAATGCTAAAACACGTTTTTTTGGCCCAAAAAGTCGATTTGTACTGTGCTAGAAAAATTTCAATTTTCAGGCAAAAAAAATGCTAAAACACGTTTTTTTGGCCCAAAAAGTCGATTTGTACAGTGCTAGAAAAATTTCAATTTTCAGGCAAAAAAAATGCTAAAACACGTTTTTTTGGCCCAAAAAGTCGATTTGTACTGTGCTAGAAAAATTTCAATTTTCAGGCAAAAAAAATGCTAAAACACGTTTTTTTGGCCCAAAAAGTCGATTTGTACTGTGCTAGAAAAATTTCAATTTTCAGGCAAAAAAAATGCAAAAACACGTTTTTTTGGCCCAAAAAGTCGATTTGTACAGTGCTAGAAAAATTTCAATTTTCAGGCAAAAAAAATGCAAAAACACGTTTTTTTGGCCCAAAAAGTCGATTTGTACAGTGCTAGAAAAATTTCAATTTTCAGGCAAAAAAATGCTAAAACACGTTTTTTTGGCCCAAAAAGTCGATTTGTACTGTGCTAGAAAAATTTCAATTTTCAGGCAAAAAAAATGCAAAAACACGTTTTTTTGGCCCAAAAAGTCGATTTGTACTGTGCTAGAAAAATTTCAATTTTCAGGCAAAAAAAATGCTAAAACACGTTTTTTTGGCCCAAAAATTCGATTTGTACAGTGCTAGAAAAATTTCAATTTTCAGGCAAAAAAAATGCAAAAACACGTTTTTTTGGCCCAAAAAGTCGATTTGTACTGTGCTAGAAAAATTTCAATTTTCAGGCAAAAAAAATGCTAAAACACGTTTTTTTGGCCCAAAAAGTCGATTTGTACTGTGCTAGAAAAATTTCAATTTTCAGGCAAAAAAAATGCTAAAACACGTTTTTTTGGCCCAAAAAGTCGATTTGTACTGTGCTAGAAACATTTCAATTTTCAGGCAAAAAAAATGCAAAAACACGTTTTTTTGGCCCAAAAAGTCGATTTGTACTGTGCTAGAAAAATTTCAATTTTCAGGCAAAAAAAATGCAAAAACACGTTTTTTTGGCCCAAAAAGTCGATTTGTACAGTGCTAGAAAAATTTCAATTTTCAGGCAAAAAAAATGCTAAAACACGTTTTTTTGGCCCAAAAAGTCGATTTGTACTGTGCTAGAAAAATTTCAATTTTCAGGCAAAAAAAATGCAAAAACACGTTTTTTTGGCCCAAAAAGTCGATTTGTACTGTGCTAGAAAAATTTCAATTTTCAGGCAAAAAAAATGCTAAAACACGTTTTTTTGGCCCCAAAAGTCGATTTGTACTGTGCTAGAAAAAATTCAATTTTCAGGCAAAAAAAATGCAAAAACACGTTTTTTTGGCCCAAAAAGTCGATTTGTACTGTGCTAGAAAAATTTCAATTTTCAGGCAAAAAAAATGCAAAAACACGTTTTTTTGGCCCAAAAAGTCGATTTGTACTGTGCTAGAAAAATTTCAATTTTCAGGCAAAAAAAATGCTAAAACACGTTTTTTTGGCCCAAAAAGTCGATTTGTACTGTGCTAGAAAAAATTCAATTTTCAGGCAAAAAAAATGCTAAAACACGTTTTTTTGGCCCAAAAAGTCGATTTGTACTGTGCTAGAAAAATTTCAATTTTCAGGCAAAAAAAATGCTAAAACACGTTTTTTTGGCCCCAAAAGTCGATTTGTACTGTGCTAGAAAAATTTCAATTTTCAGGCAAAACAAATGCAAAAACACGTTTTTTTGGCCCAAAAAGTCGATTTGTACAGTGCTAGAAAAATTTCAATTTTCAGGCAAAAAAAATGCTAAAACACGTTTTTTTGGCCCAAAAAGTCGATTTGTACTGTGGTAGAAAAATTTCAATTTTCAGGCAAAAAAAATGCAAAAACACGTT
The DNA here is from genome assembly GCA_034508575.1 of Petrolisthes manimaculis. Taxonomy (NCBI): domain Eukaryota; kingdom Metazoa; phylum Arthropoda; class Malacostraca; order Decapoda; family Porcellanidae; genus Petrolisthes; species Petrolisthes manimaculis. Next base: position 50,575 of record JAWZYT010004991.1, on the reverse strand, counting down.
TTTTTGGCCCAAAAAGTCGATTTGTACTGTGCTAGAAAAATTTCAATTTTCAGGCAAAAAAAATGCAAAAACACGTTTTTTTGGCCCAAAAAGTCGATTTGTACTGTGCTAGAAAAATTTCAATTTTCAGGCAAAAAAAATGCAAAAACACGTTTTTTTGGCCCAAAAAGTCGATTTGTACTGTGCTAAAAAAAATTCAATTTTCAGGCAAAAAAAATGCTAAAACACGTTTTTTTGGCCCAAAAAGTCGATTTGTACTGTGCTAGAAAAATTTCAATTTTCAGGCAAAAAAAATGCAAAAACACGTTTTTTTGGCCCAAAAAGTCGATTTGTACTGTGCTAGAAAAATTTCAATTTTCATGCAAAAAAAATGCAAAAACACGTTTTTTTGGCCCAAAAAGTCGATTTGTACAGTGCTAGAATAATTTCAATTTTCAGGCAAAAAAAATGCAAAAACACGTTTTTTTGGCCCAAAAAGTCGATTTGTACTGTGCTAAAAAAAATTCAATTTTCAGGCAAAAAAAATGCTAAAACACGTTTTTTTGGCCCAAAAAGTCGATTTGTACTGTGCTAGAAAAATTTCAATTTTCATGCAAAAAAAATGCTAAAACACGTTTTTTTGGCCCAAAAAGTCGATTTGTACTGTGCTAGAAAAATTTCAATTTTCAGGCAAAAAAAATGCTAAAACACGTTTTTTTGGCCCAAAAAGTCGATTTGTACTGTGCTAGAAAAATTTCAATTTTCAGGCAAAAAAAATGCTAAAACACGTTTTTTTGGCCCAAAAAGTCGATTTGTACTGTGCTAGAAAAATTTCAATTTTCAGGCAAAAAAAATGCTAAAACACGTTTTTTTGGCCCAAAAAGTCGATTTGTACAGTGCTAGAAAAATTTCAATTTTCAGGCAAAAAAAATGCAAAAACACGTTTTTTTGGCCGAAAAAGTCGATTTGTACAGTGCTAGAAAAATTTCAATTTTCAGGCAAAAAAAATGCTAAAACACGTTTTTTTGGCCCAAAAAGTCGATTTGTACTGTGCTAGAAAAATTTCAATTTTCAGGCAAAAAAAATGCTAAAACACGTTTTTTTGGCCCAAAAAGTCGATTTGTACTGTGCTAGAAAAATTTCAATTTTCAGGCAAAAAAAATGCTAAAACACGTTTTTTTGGCCCAAAAAGTCGATTTGTACTGTGCTAGAAAAATTTCAATTTTCAGGTAAAAAAAATGCTAAAACACGTTTTTTTGGCCCAAAAAGTCGATTTGTACTGTGCTAGAAAAATTTCAATTTTCAGGCAAAAAAAATGCTAAAACACGTTTTTTCGGCCCAAAAAGTCGATTTGTACTGTGCTAGAAAAATTTCAATTTTCAGGCAAAAAAAATGCTAAATGTTACGACCGTCAGACATTTGTGTGATTTATGGCACGTATGCTAAGTGGTTGTTTCCGGCGTCCTGCGAGCAATGGTTCTTATGATATTGTGATGCTCCCAGGACGACCTGTCCTTTATCTATATTATGTATCCCTTTAATATTTCATTGTAGGTATTAAGTCTGTATATTGTGATTTATGGGTGAATTGTAATATTCATGTACATTAGTGTGCTGGTCGGATGCGTAGGAGTTCTAGAATTCGATGACGTCACTCCTGTGTGGAGAGGCCTTCGTGCCGGAACCAATAAGAATTAATTCTGAGTTTAGCCAATAAGAGTGAGAGATTACCATATATGGTGTTGGGAAGCTTTGCTCGGCGAGTAAGGGACCTCACCAGGTCAGACCTGATCGAGAGGCAGAGCTGTTCACATCACCACCACCACCGCCTCGCTCCTTTCTCCTTGGCTGAGTATTTCAATTCCCTATTCCTGAGTACTAGGGTTCTGTCTCATTGGTACTGTGTGGCCACTGTGTTTAGTGTATTGAATGAATTTGGTGTAGGGTTTTATCCCTAGATTTTGGTAGAAGTTACTATGTGAATTCAGCTATAGGAGGGGAGACGTACGTGTGGTGTTGGTTTGATTATTGGTTCTGACTGGGCCTGTCACTAATTCCTAGTAATTAGTGCGCACTCGAGTAACCCAGGTACTAACTTTGTGTTAATTTATAATGTGAAGTGACTTATCTTATGTGGTGTTAATTTATACTGTGAAGTGATTCATCTTATGAGCTGTGTTAATTTATATTGTGGAGTGATATTTGTAGTGGCATTTACTTGTTATTTCAACTGGCTGTAACTGTAACCTAGCAATCTTAACTGTTGACGAACTTTTCTCTTAACAGTGGTTAAACTTAATTATTAATAAATATTGTTAATTTTTCGAAACACTTTTAAACCCTCTTCCTCAGTGTTCCTAAATTTCTCTTGCGCCCTTGAGTTAACCCATAAGCGTAAAACTGTTGCAACGAAGCCTCCTAACTAATTCACCTCAATATTTTATTAATCGATTCATTGACAGGTTACCCAGTTCATTATGGGAACCTTGTCGGGCTTAACCTTGGGTCGTAACAGAAAAGTGGCGACCTCGCCAGGATAGTTAAGAGTTGCAGTTACATCCAGTTGACTGTATTTCCATTACTTCCATTACGTCAATAACCTTTATGTTCCAGAAGTGTTGTAAGGTTTTGTGACTATTTTAATATTTTCTTGTATGTGAAATTGTGTTTTTGTGAACATTACATCATGGAAGGTAAACAGGAGTCAGAGCGTCCCTTTAACATTATTAACAGTACTGATGTACGGAATTTCATAGCATCTAATCCTTCGCCAGAGGATTTAGATGAGCTTGGTAAGCATGAGCTGAAATTACTGGCCACTCATTATCAACTTGACCTACCTGTTGGGATTAATAGACACCCTTTGCTGATTGCCTTAAGAGAAGTAATGTTTGATATTCCTAACCCTTACTTAGATGAGGATCAACAGGAAGTTGAACCCCTTCGTCAACCTACCCCCACCCCTTATGTTCGCTCAGAGATAGTTCAGCCTGTTTTGAGCGCTAGTGAGTACCTCAAACTTAAGGAATTAGAGCTGAGAATGGCAGAGACTCAGGCGCAGGAGCGTAGGGAAATGGCGGAACAGGAAAGAATTAAGCTTGAACGTGAGAAACTAAACCCTGGAGTATTAACGGGTAATGATTCCCCCCAACAGTCTAGCCTCTGCAAGAACTTTTCTGACCGCATCAAGGTCATTCCCCCTTTTAATGAAAGTGATGTGCTAGAATTTTTTAATGCATTTGAGAAGACAGCCATGGGTCTTGAGTGGCCTAGGAAGGAGTGGTCAGTAATTGCCCAAACATCTTTTAAAGGAAAAGCCAGAAAAGTTTATGATCACCTTACATTTTCTCAGTGCTCCAATTATGATTACATGAAGTCAGAGATTCTTAAGACATACACTCTTACTCCTGAAGCATACCGGCAGAGTTTTCGTAAAGTGAACAAGAAGGCTGATGAGTCTTATTTGGATTTTGCTACCAGACTAGAACATTCATATTTAATGTGGCTCAGATCCTGTGATGTAATGACTGGTGATGATGAGGTGGATGGAGCCAAACTGTATCAATTGATGTTGGTGGAACAATTTTTGTTTAGAGTGCCAAAAGAGACGGAGTTCTACCTCAGGGATAGGGAATTTGATCTCAGCAAAATTAAATCTGCTGCCACTAAGGCTGACCATTACTGGGTCAATAGGAGAGCGGCGTATGGTGCAGGTGACAGCAGTCCTGCTCAGGGTCAAACTAACCGTCCCTCCAACATTAACCATCCTTCCCAATCTCGCAACAATCCTCAATATTCTGCTAAATTTAATTGCCCCAAGAACCCTGTCCATAATCCTAATAATGCGTCTTCAACTGGTTCTTCCCAACCTCATAAGAAAGCTCAACCGTTCCCGGCAAAGTATAGTTCCCCCTATTATTGTAACTACTGCCGCAGATCTGGACACACAGAGGACCGCTGCTTTGCCAAGCACAGCAAGAGTGGTGTGACAAAGCCTCATGCATTTTCATTTACAGGCTCGGAGGTGCGTCTCCCAGTTTCACAGATGACTTGTGTGGTCGACCCTCAAGATACTCGCCCAGTTGTAGAGGAGGTGAAACACACACCGGCTGCAGACAAGGCTAAACCAGGGAGTGATGTTGCTTTGTCCTATACTACAACTCCTGTTGAGTCATGTAGGCCCTTTGTTTTTTATGGTTATGTTACTCTTGGTGGTCGGAAATATCCTGTTACCATTCTCAGAGATACTGGGGCTACTGGGTCTTTGCTCATTAATCCTACAGGTAAACCCCTACAGAGTAGTGAGAGCATTTTGATTCGAGGGGTTGCTGGGTTTGATACATTCCCTACGGTGAGCATTAATCTAGAGTGTGAATTATTGAAGGCAACAGCTGATGTGGGTATAGTTGACAGCCTACCAGTTCCAGGTATAGACCTTCTTCTAGGGAATGATATCGCAGGTGCCAAGGTTTTTCCTCATCCCATTGTTTCTAGTGAGCCTTTGAGTGTTCCAGAAACTGTAGCTCTGGAGGAGCAGCATCCCGAAGTGTTTAATGTGTGTGCTGTAACTCGCTCTATGGCGAAGGTGATGGACACTGTCCCTGAGAATGAGGAGAGTGGTATGAGCAAGGAGAGAGAGAGAGGTAGTATGGAGAGGGATGGTGTGGTGACTAACGAGTATGAGGAGCCTGTTGCAGTTGAGGAAGGAGCCCTGGCTCAGTTAGTTGAACCCCCGTTACCTACCCCCCTCAATGATATTGATTTGTCTACATTTAAAGAATTACAGTTGAATGATCCTCAGATTGCCCCACTTAGGAATATTGCAGGAGATGAGAATTTATGTCAGAAAGAAAGTGGTGTTGTATTTTATGAAAAATGTGGTGTATTATGGAGGAGGTATAGACCTCCTCAGGTTAATGTAGATGACGGAGTATGGGATTTACACCAACTCGTAGTCCCACAGCAATGCCGACGCCAGCTGCTGGAGATGGCCCACGCTGGACACCTGGGAGTCCGCAAGACCCTGCAACGGCTGAGGGCTCACTTCTACTGGAAGCACATGAAGACGGATGTCGCCCGCTTCGTCAAGGTGTGTCACCACTGTCAAGTCGCCGGAAAGCCGAACCAGTCAGTGCCCGTTAGTCCTCTAAAACCTATACCTGTCATGCAAAACCCCTTTGAGAGGATTCAAATAGACATTGTGGGGCCCTTACCCAAGACTTCCTCAGGGTATAGTTACCTCCTTACAATTCTTGATGTTGCCACTAGATACCCTGAGGCTATCCCTCTACGCACCATGCATGCCAAGGTAGTGGTTAGGGAACTTTTGTACTTCTTTACGAGATTTGGGTTGCCATTGGAGGTACAGTCCGACCAGGGCACAAACTTTATGTCAAAATTGTTTAAGGAAAGTTTGAGAGACTTGGGCATAGCGCATATTGTCTCAAGTGCGTACCACCCTCAGTCTCAGGGCGCACTTGAGCGATACCATCAGACATTAAAATCGATGTTACGTAAATTTTGTGAAGAGACCGGGCAGGAATGGGATAAAGGCGTTCCCTTCCTATTGTTTGCCACAAGGGAGGTGCCCACGGAGTCTCTCGGTTTCTCCCCGCACGAGTTAATTTTTGGACATCATGTTCGAGGACCTTTGATGTTGGTGAAAGAGAGGTGGAGTGGGACCACAGATCCTCCTCCTAGTGTGTTGCACTATGTGATTAGCTTTAAGGAGCGCCTTGCACAGGGCTTACAGATGGCCCATACTAACCTAACCCAGGCTCAAAGCAACATGAAGGAATGGTATGACAGAAAAGCAAGGGAGAGAAAGTTCCAGGAAAATGATGAAGTGTTAGTGCTGTTACCACTCCAGGGTCACCCGTTATCTGCCAAGTTTTCAGGGCCCTATAAAGTCTGCAGGCGAGTGGGCGAAACAGATTATTTAGTGGAAACTCCCGATAGGCGGAAAAGGCATCAACTCTGCCATGTGAACATGTTAAAGCCCTATCATCGTCCCCAACCTTTGCATAGTGTCATATGTAGTTTGAATCAGGTGGAAGATGATGTTGAAGGTGAACTTGGCTTTCCCCCGTGCTTTCAAAGTGTTACACAATGGTCGGAGGAGAACAGTGATGCTCTGGTTCAATTAAACGAGAAGTTGTCACACTTCACGTCTCCCCAGTCTACTGAACTCATGTCACTTTTACAAAAGTATCCTTTTGTTTTCGGAGATTCCCCTGGACAAACCAACTTAACTTTTCATGATATCGACGTGGGGGTCTCTAAACCTGTCAAATTACCACCCTATAGAGTTCACCCTAGTCGTCACCAGGTCATGCAGGATGAGATAAATTACATGCTTGAACGTGGCCTTGTCACACCATGTATTAGTGAGTGGTCTTCGCCAGTAACCTTAGTTCCCAAGCCAGACGGCTCATTCAGATTTTGTGTGGACTATCGGAGAGTGAATTCCCTCACAAAGGCAGACGCTTACCCCTTGCCGAGAGTGGACGTGTGTATAGACGCCATAGGAAGTGCCAAGTTTATAACAAAACTTGATTTAGTGCGAGGATACTGGCAGATACCCCTGACAGAGAGGGCCAAAGATATCTCCACTTTTGTGACCCCCCAAGGTACTTATAGATTTGAGGTGATGCCCTATGGGCTTAAGAACGCTCCGGCTACTTTCCAGCGTCTGATGAACCAGTTGGTGGCAGGCCTTAATAATTGTGCAGTGTACATAGATGATCTTGTGGTGTTCAGTGATACGTGGGAGGACCATTTAGTGCAATTGGAGCAGGTGTTGGCTCGTCTGTCGGAAGCCTCCCTTGTACTGAATGTGAAGAAATGCGAGTTTGTTAGAGCCCATGTACAGTACCTAGGATACATTGTAGGCCAGGGTAAAGTGTGCCCTCCCCTTAGTAAAGTGGAGGCTATAGCTAAGATTCCTCGTCCAGAGCAAAAGAGGGGCCTACAACGTTTCTTAGGTATGATAGGTTATTACCGGAGATTTGTAGCCAATTTTTCTGATGTCACTGCTCCCCTTACTGAATTATTGAAGAAAGAAAAGAGGTTCCAATGGACCACTGAATGTGAACATGCTTTCCAGACTATCAAAGATTTACTCACTAATCGCCCCATTTTGCGTTCACCAGACTTTAAGCGCCCTTTCAAATTAGCGACAGATGCTAGCAATGTCGGGGCAGGCGCAGTGTTATTACAAATTGATCATAATGATGTAGATCATCCCATTAGTTACTTTAGCAAGAAATTTAACTCTGCTCAACGAAATTACTCCGTGGTGGAGAAGGAGCTTCTGGCCATTATTTTGGCTTTGCAATTTTTTTCAGCTTATATTCCTCCTTCTGGTCCGGTTATCACGGTTTATACGGACCACCACCCCCTAAAATTTTTGGATAAATTTAAAAACAAAAATCAGCGTCTTACTAGGTGGAGTCTATTGCTCCAAGAGTACAACCTGAATGTAAGGCATGTGAAAGGTGTCCATAATGTCCTAGCTGACGGTCTATCAAGGGTTTAGCCAGGTCTCGCTCAGTTTCCTTTTGTTTAATTTAATGTTTCCCTTGTTTTTGGAAGTACGTTTTTTTTTCTTTGTATAGTTCTCATACTGAGCTAGACCTGTCTTTTGATGAGGGCGTGTTACGACCGTCAGACATTTGTGTGATTTATGGCACGTATGCTAAGTGGTTGTTTCCGGCGTCCTGCGAGCAATGGTTCTTATGATATTGTGATGCTCCCAGGACGACCTGTCCTTTATCTATATTATGTATCCCTTTAATATTTCATTGTAGGTATTAAGTCTGTATATTGTGATTTATGGGTGAATTGTAATATTCATGTACATTAGTGTGCTGGTCGGATGCGTAGGAGTTCTAGAATTCGATGACGTCACTCCTGTGTGGAGAGGCCTTCGTGCCGGAACCAATAAGAATTAATTCTGAGTTTAGCCAATAAGAGTGAGAGATTACCATATATGGTGTTGGGAAGCTTTGCTCGGCGAGTAAGGGACCTCACCAGGTCAGACCTGATCGAGAGGCAGAGCTGTTCACATCACCACCACCACCGCCTCGCTCCTTTCTCCTTGGCTGAGTATTTCAATTCCCTATTCCTGAGTACTAGGGTTCTGTCTCATTGGTACTGTGTGGCCACTGTGTTTAGTGTATTGAATGAATTTGGTGTAGGGTTTTATCCCTAGATTTTGGTAGAAGTTACTATGTGAATTCAGCTATAGGAGGGGAGACGTACGTGTGGTGTTGGTTTGATTATTGGTTCTGACTGGGCCTGTCACTAATTCCTAGTAATTAGTGCGCACTCGAGTAACCCAGGTACTAACTTTGTGTTAATTTATAATGTGAAGTGACTTATCTTATGTGGTGTTAATTTATACTGTGAAGTGATTCATCTTATGAGCTGTGTTAATTTATATTGTGGAGTGATATTTGTAGTGGCATTTACTTGTTATTTCAACTGGCTGTAACTGTAACCTAGCAATCTTAACTGTTGACGAACTTTTCTCTTAACAGTGGTTAAACTTAATTATTAATAAATATTGTTAATTTTTCGAAACACTTTTAAACCCTCTTCCTCAGTGTTCCTAAATTTCTCTTGCGCCCTTGAGTTAACCCATAAGCGTAAAACTGTTGCAACGAAGCCTCCTAACTAATTCACCTCAATATTTTATTAATCGATTCATTGACAGGTTACCCAGTTCTTTATGGGAACCTTGTCGGGCTTAACCTTGGGTCGTAACATAAAACACGTTTTTTTGGCCCAAAAAGTCGATTTGTACTGTGCTAGAAAAATTTCAATTTTCAGGCAAAAAAAATGCTAAAACACGTTTTTTTGGCCCCAAAAGTCGATTTGTACTGTGCTAGAAAAATTTCAATTTTCAGGCAAAAAAAATGCTAAAACACGTTTTTTTGGCCCAAAAAGTCGATTTGTACTGTGCTAGAAAAAATTCAATTTTCAGGCAAAAAAAATGCTAAAACACGTTTTTTTGGCCCAAAAAGTCGATTTGTACTGTGCTAGAAAAATTTCAATTTTCAGGCAAAACAAATGCTGAAACACGTTTTTTTGGCCCAAAAAGTCGATTTGTACTGTGCTAGAAAAATTTCAATTTTCAGGCAAAAAAAATGCTAAAACACGTTTTTTTGGCCCAAAAAGTCGATTTGTACTGTGCTAGAAAAATTTCAATTTTCAGGCAAAAAAAATGCAAAAACACGTTTTTTTGGCCCAAAAAGTCGATTTGTACAGTGCTAGAAAAATTTCAATTTTCAGGCAAAAAAAATGCTAAAACACGTTTTTTTGGCCCAAAAAGTCGATTTGTACTGTGCTAGAAAAATTTCAATTTTCAGGCAAAAAAAATGCTAAAACACGTTTTTTTGGCCCAAAAAGTCGATTTGTACTGTGCTAGAAAAATTTCAATTTTCAGGCAAAAAAAATGCAAAAACACGTTTTTTTGGCCCAAAAAATCGATTTGTACAGTGCTAGAAAAATTTCAATTTTCAGGCAAAAAAAATGCAAAAACACGTTTTTTTGGCCCAAAAAGTCGATTTGTACAGTGCTAGAAAAATTTCAATTTTCAGGCAAAAAAATGATAAAACACGTTTTTTTGGCCCAAAAAGTCGATTTGTACTGTGCTAGAAAAATTTCAATTTTCAGGCAAAAAAAATGCAAAAACACGTTTTTTTGGCCCAAAAAGTCGATTTGTACTGTGCTAGAAAAAATTCAATTTTCAGGCAAAAAAAATGCTAAAACACGTTTTTTTGGCCCAAAAATTCGATTTGTACAGTGCTAGAAAAATTTCAATTTTCAGGCAAAAAAAATGCAAAAACACGTTTTTTTGGCCCAAAAAGTCGATTTGTACTGTGCTAGAAAAATTTCAATTTTCAGGCAAAAAAAATGCTAAAACACGTTTTTTTGGCCCAAAAAGTCGATTTGTACTGTGCTAGAAAAATTTCAATTTTCAGGCAAAAAAAATGCTAAAACACGTTTTTTTGGCCCAAAAAGTCGATTTGTACTGTGCTAAAAAAAATTCAATTTTCAGGCAAAAAAAATGCTAAAACACGTTTTTTTGGCCCAAAAAGTCGATTTGTACTGTGCTAGAAAAATTTCAATTTTCAGGCAAAAAAAATGCAAAATAACGTTTTTTGGGCCCAAAAAGTCGATTTGTACAGTGCTAGAAAAATTTCAATTTTCAGGCAAAAAAAATGCTAAAACACGTTTTTTTGGCCCAACAAGTCGATTTGTACTGTGCTAGAAAAATTTCAATTTTCAGGCAAAAAAAATGCAAAAACACGTTTTTTTGGCCCAAAAAGTCGATTTGTACTGTGCTAGAAAAATTTCAATTTTCAGGCAAAAAAAATGCTAAAACACGTTTTTTTGGCCCCAAAAGTCGATTTGTACTGTGCTAGAAAAATTTCAATTTTCAGGCAAAAAAAATGCAAAAACACGTTTTTTTTTGCCCAAAAAGTCGATTTGTACTGTGCTAGAAAAATTTCAATTTTCAGGCAAAAAAAATGCAAAAACACGTTTTTTTGGCCCAAAAAGTCGATTTGTACTGTGCTAGAAAAATTTCAATTTTCAGGCAAAAAAAATGCAAAAACACGTTTTTTTGGCCCAAAAAGTCGATTTGTACTGTGCTAGAAAAATTTCAATTTTCAGGCAAAAAAAATGCAAAAACACGTTTTTTTGGCCCAAAAAGTCGATTTGTACAGTGCTAGAAAAATTTCAATTTTCAGGCAAAAAAAATGCAAAAACACGTTTTTTTGGCCCAAAAAGTCGATTTGTACTGTGCTAGAAAAATTTCAATTTTCAGGCAAAAAAAATGCAAAAACACGTTTTTTTGGCCCAAAAAGTCGATTTGTACTGTGCTAAAAAAAAATCAATTTTCAGGCAAAAAAAATGCTAAAACACGTTTTTTTGGCCCAAAAAGTCGATTTGTACAGTGCTAGAAAAATTTCAATTTTCAGGCAAAAAAAATGCAAAAACACGTTTTTTTGGCCCAAAAAGTCGATTTGTACAGTGCTATAAAAATTTCAATTTTCAGGCAAAAAAAATGCAAAAACACGTTTTTTTGGCCCAAAAAGTCGATTTGTACTGTGCTAAAAAAAATTCAATTTTCAGGCAAAAAAAATGCTAAAACACGTTTTTTTGGCCCAAAAAGTCGATTTGTACTGTGCTAGAAAAATTTCAATTTTCAGGCAAAAAAAATGCTAAAACACGTTTTTTTGGCCCAAAAAGTCGATTTGTACTGTGCTAGAAAAATTTCAATTTTCAGGCAAAAAAAATGCTAAAACACGTTTTTTTGGCCCAAAAAGTCTATTTGTACTGTGCTAGAAAAATTTCAATTTTCAGGCAAAAAAAATGCTAAAACACGTTTTTTTGGCCCAAAAAGTCGATTTGTACTGTGCTAGAAAAATTTCAATTTTCAGGCAAAAAAAATGCTAAAACACGTTTTTTTGGCCCAAAAAGTCGATTTGTACTGTGCTAGAAAAATTTCAATTTTCAGGCAAAAAAATTGCAAAAACACGTTTTTTTGGCCCAAAAAGTCGATTTGTACAGTGCTAGAAAAATTTCAATTTTCAGGCAAAAAAAATGCTAAAACACGTTTTTTTGGCCCAAAAAGTCGATTTGTACTGTGCTAGAAAAATTTCAATTTTCAGGCAAAAAAAATGCAAAAACACGTTTTTTTGGCCCAAAAAGTCGATTTGTACTGTGCTAGAAAAATTTCAATTTTCAGGCAAAAAAAATGCAAAAACACGTTTTTTTGGCCCAAAAAGTCGATTTGTACTGTGCTAGAAAAATTTCAATTTTCAGGCAAAAAAAATGCAAAAACACGTTTTTTTGGCCCAAAAAGTCGATTTGTACTGTGCTAGAAAAATTTCAATTTTCAGGCAAAAAAAATGCAAAAACACGTTTTTTTGGCCCAAAAAGTCGATTTGTACAGTGCTAGAAAAATTTCAATTTTCAGGCAAAAAAAATGCAAAAACACGTTTTTTTGGCCCAAAAAGTCGATTTGTACTGTGCTAGAAAAATTTCAATTTTCAGGCAAAAAAAATGCAAAAACACGTTTTTTTGGCCCAAAAAGTCGATTTGTACAGTGCTAGAAAAATTTCAATTTTCAGGCAAAAAAAATGCAAAAACACGTTTTTTTGGCCCAAAAAGTCGATTTGTACTGTGCTAGAAAAATTTCAATTTTTAGGCAAAAAAAATGCAAAAACACGTTTTTTTGGCCCAAAAAGTCGATTTGTACTGTGCTAAAAAAAATTCAATTTTCAGGCAAAAAAAATGCTAAAACAGGTTTTTTTGGCCCAAAAAGTCGATTTGTACTGTGCTAGAAAAATTTCAATTTTCAGGCAAAAAAAATGCTAAAACACGTTTTTTTGGCCCAAAAAGTCGATTTGTACTGTGCTAGAAAAATTTCAATTTTCAGGCAAAAAAAATGCTAAAACACGTTTTTTTGGCCCAAAAAGTCGATTTGTACTGTGCTAGAAAAATTTCAATTTTCAGGCAAAAAAAATGCAAAAACACGTTTTTTTGGCCCAAAAAGTCGATTTGTACTGTGCTAGAAAAATTTCAATTTTCAGGCAAAAAAAATGCAAAAACACGTTTTTTTGGCCCAAAAAGTCGATTTGTACAGTGCTAGAAAAATTTCAATTTTCAGACAAAAAAAATGCTAAAACACGTTTTTTTGGCCCAAAAAGTCGATTTGTACTGTGCTAGAAAAATTTCAATTTTCAGGCAAAAAAAATGCATAAACACGTTTTTTTGGCCCAAAAAGTCGATTTGTACTGTGCTAGAAAAATTTCAATTTTCAGCCAAAAAAAATGCTAAAACACGTTTTTTTGGCCCAAAAAGTCGATTTGTACTGTGCTAGAAAAATTTCAATTTTCAGGCAAAAAAAATGCTAAAACACGTTTTTTTGGCCCAAAAAGTCGATTTGTACTGTGCTAGAAAAATTTCAATTTTCAGGCAAAAAAAATGCTAAAACACGTTTTTTTGGCCCAAAAAGTCGATTTGTACTGTGCTAGAAAAATTTCAATTTTCAGGCAAAAAAAATGCTAAAACACGTTTTTTTGGCCCAAAAAGTCGATTTGTACAGTGCTAGAAAAATTTCAATTTTCAGGCAAAAAAAATGCTAAAACACGTTTTTTTGGCCCAAAAAGTCGATTTGTACTGTGCTAAAAAAATTTCAATTTTCAGGCAAAAAAAATGCAAAAACACGTTTTTTTGGCCCAAAAAGTCGATTTGTACTGTGCTAGAAAAATTTCAATTTTCAGGCAAAAAAAATGCAAAAACACGTTTTTTTGGCCCAAAAAGTCGATTTGTACAGTGCTAGAAAAATTTCAATTTTCAGGCAAAAAAAATGCTAAAACACGTTTTTTTGGCCCAAAAAGTCGATTTGTACTGTGCTAGAAAAATTTCAATTTTCAGGCAAAAAAAATGCTAAAACACGGTTTTTTGGCCCCAAAAGTCGATTTGTACTGTGCTAGAAAAATTTCAATTTTCAGGCAAAAAAAATGCAAAAACACGTTTTTTTGGCCCAAAAAGTCGATTTGTACTGTGCTAGAAAAATTTCAATTTTCAGGCAAAAAAAATGCAAAAACACGTTTTTTTGGCCCAAAAAGTCGATTTGTACAGTGCTAGAAAAATTTCAATTTTCAGGCAAAAAAAATGCTAAAACACGTTTTTTTGGCCCAAAAAGTCGATTTGTACTGTGCTAGAAAAATTTCAATTTTCAGGCAAAAAAAATGCAAAAACACGTTTTTTTGGCCCAAAAAGTCGATTTGTACTGTGCTAGAAAAATTTCAATTTTCAGGCAAAAAAAATGCAAAAACACGTTTTTTTGGCCCGAAAAGTCGATTTGTACTGTGCTAGAAAAATTTCAATTTTCAGGCAAAAAAAATGCTAAAACACGTTTTTTTGGCCCAAAAAGTCGATTTGTACTGTGCTAGAAAAATTTCAATTTTCAGGCAAAAAAAATGCAAAAACACGTTTTTTTGGCCCAAAAAGTCGATTTGTACAGTGCTAGAAAAATTTCAATTTTCAGGCAAAAAAAATGCAAAAACACGTTTTTTTGGCCCAAAAAGTCGATTTGTACTGTGCTAGAAAAATTTCAATTTTCAGGCAAAAAAAATGCAAAAACACGTTTTTTTGGCCCAAAAAGTCGATTTGTACTGTGCTAAAAAAAATTCAATTTTCAGGCAAAAAAAATGCTAAAACACGTTTTTTTGGCCCAAAAAGTCGATTTGTACAGTGCTAGAAAAATTTCAATTTTCAGGCAAAAAAAATGCAAAAACACGTTTTTTTGGCCCAAAAAGTCGATTTGTACAGTGCTAGAAAAATTTCAATTTTCAGGCAAAAAAAATGCTAAAACACGTTTTTTTGGCCCAAAAAGTCGATTTGTACTGTGCTAGAAAAATTTCAATTTTCAGGCAAAAAAAATGCTAAAACACGTTTTTTTGGCCCCAAAAGTCGATTTGTACTGTGCTAGAAAAATTTCAATTTTCAGGCAAAAAAAATGCAAAAACACGTTTTTTTGGCCCAAAAAGTCGATTTGTACAGTGCTAGAAAAATTTCAATTTTCAGGCAAAAAAAATGCTAAAACACGTTTTTTTGGCCCAAAAAGTCGATTTGTACTGTGCTAGAAAAATTTCAATTTTCAGGCAAAAAAAATGCAAAAACACGTTTTTTTGGCCCAAAAAGTCGATTTGTACTGTGCTAGAAAAATTTCAATTTTCAGGCAAAAAAAATGCAAAAACACGTTTTTTTGGCCCGAAAAGTCGATTTGTACTGTGCTAGAAAAATTTCAATTTTCAGGCAAAAAAAATGCTAAAACACGTTTTTTTGGCCCAAAAAGTCGATTTGTACTGTGCTAGAAAAATTTCAATTTTCAGGCAAAAAAAATGCAAAAACACGTTTTTTTGGCCCAAAAAGTCGATTTGTACAGTGCTAGAAAAATTTCAATTTTCGAGCAAAAAAAATGCAAAAAACACGTTTTTTTGGCCCAAAAAGTCGATTTGTACTGTGCTAGAAAAATTTCAATTTTCAGGCAAAAAAAATGCAAAAACACGTTTTTTTGGCCCAAAAAGTCGATTTGTACTGTGCTAAAAAAAATTCAATTTTCAGGCAAAAAAAAATGCTAAAACACGTTTTTTTGGCCCAAAAAGTCGATTTGTACAGTGCTAGAAAAATTTCAATTTTCAGGCAAAAAAAATGCAAAAACACGTTTTTTTGGCCCAAAAAGTCGATTTGTACAGTGCTAGAAAAATTTCAATTTTCAGGCAAAAAAAATGCAAAAACACGTTTTTTTGGCCCAAAAAGTCGATTTGTACTGTGCTAAAAAAAATTCAATTTTCAGGCAAAAAAAATGCTAAAACACGTTTTTTTGGCCCAAAAAGTCGATTTGTACTGTGCTAGAAAAATTTCAATTTTCAGGCAAAAAAAATGCTAAAACACGTTTTTTTGGCCCAAAAAGTCGATTTGTACTGTGCTAGAAAAATTTCAATTTTCAGGCAAAAAAAATGCTAAAAATCGTTTTTTTGGCCCAAAAAGTCGATTTGTACTGTGCTAGAAAAATTTCAATTTTCAGGCAAAAAAAATGCTAAAACACGTTTTTTTGGCCTAAAAAGTCGATTTGTACTGTGCTAGAAAAATTTCAATTTTCAGGCAAAAAAAAATGCTAAAACACGTTTTTTTGGCCCAAAAAGTCGATTTTTACTGTGCTAGAAAAATTTCAATTTTCAGGCAAAAAAAATGCTAAAACACGTTTTTTTGGCCCCAAAAGTCGATTTGTACTGTGCTAGAAAAATTTCAATTTTCAGGCAAAAAAAATGCAAAAACACGTTTTTTTGGCCCAAAAAGTCGATTTGTACTGTGCTAGAAAAATTTCAATTTTCAGGCAAAAAAAATGCAAAAACACGTTTTTTTGGCCCAAAAAGTCGATTTGTACAGTGCTAGAAAAAATTCAATTTTCAGGCAAAAAAAATGCTAAAACACGTTTTTTTGGCCCAAAAAGTCGATTTGTACTGTGCTAGAAAAATTTCAATTTTCAGGCAAAAAAAATGCTAAAACACGTTTTTTTGGCCCCAAAAGTCGATTTGTACTGTGCTAGAAAAATTTCAATTTTCAGGCAAAAAAAATGCAAAAACACGTTTTTTTGGCCCAAAAAGTCGATTTGTACTGTGCTAGAAAAATTTCAATTTTCAGGCAAAAAAAATGCAAAAACACGTTTTTTTGGCCCAAAAAGTCGATTTGTACTGTGCTAGAAAAATTTCAATTTTCAGGCAAAAAAAATGCAAAAACACGTTTTTTTGGCCCAAAAAGTCGATTTGTACTGTGCTAGAAAAATTTCAATTTTCAGACAAAAAAAATGCAAAAACACGTTTTTTTGGCCCAAAAAGTCGATTTGTACTGTGCTAAAAAAAATTCAATTTTCAGGCAAAAAAAATGCTAAAACACGTTTTTTTGGCCCAAAAAGTCGATTTGTACTGTGCTAGAAAAATTTCAATTTTCAGGCAAAAAAAATGCTAAAACACGTTTTTTTGGCCCAAAAAGTCGATTTGTACTGTGCTAGAAAAATTTCAATTTTTAGGCAAAAAAAATGCTAAAACACGTTTTTTTGGCCCAAAAAGTCGATTTGTACTGTGCTAGAAAAATTTCAATTTTCAGGCAAAAAAAATGCTAAAACACGTTTTTTTGGCCCAAAAAGTCGATTTGTACTGTGCTAGAAAAATTTCAATTTTCAGGCAAAAAAAATGCAAAAACACGTTTTTTTGGCCCAAAAAGTCGATTTGTACAGTGCTAGAAAAATTTCAATTTTCAGGCAAAAAAAATGCTAAAACACGTTTTTTTGGCCCCAAAAGTCGATTTGTACTGTGCTAGAAAAATTTCAATTTTCAGGCAAAAAAAATGCAAAAACACGTTTTTTTGGCCCAAAAAGTCGATTTGTACAGTGCTAGAAAAATTTCAATTTTCAGGCAAAAAAAATGCAAAAACACGTTTTTTTGGCCCAAAAAGTCGATTTGTACTGTGCTAGAAAAATTTCAATTTTCAGGCAAAAAAAATGCAAAAACACGTTTTTTTGGCCCAAAAAGTCGA
Organism: Petrolisthes manimaculis; assembly: GCA_034508575.1. Taxonomy (NCBI): domain Eukaryota; kingdom Metazoa; phylum Arthropoda; class Malacostraca; order Decapoda; family Porcellanidae; genus Petrolisthes; species Petrolisthes manimaculis. Next base: position 33,478 of record JAWZYT010004991.1, on the reverse strand, counting down.
TTTGTACTGTGCTAAAAAAAATTCAATTTTCAGGCAAAAAAAATGCTAAAACACGTTTTTTTGGCCCAAAAAGTCGATTTGTACAGTGATAGAAAAATTTCAATTTTCAGGCAAAAAAAATGCAAAAACACGTTTTTTTGGCCCAAAAAGTCGATTTGTACAGTGCTAGAAAAATTTCAATTTTCAGGCAAAAAAAATGCAAAAACACGTTTTTTTGGCCCAAAAAGTCGATTTGTACTGTGCTAGAAAAATTTCAATTTTCAGGCAAAAAAAATGCAAAAACACGTTTTTTTGGCCCAAAAAGTCGATTTGTACAGTGCTAGAAAAATTTCAATTTTCAGGCAAAAAAAATGCAAAAACACGTTTTTTTGGCCCAAAAAGTCGATTTGTACAGTGCTAGAAAAATTTCAATTTTCAGGCAAAAAAAATGCTAAAACACGTTTTTTTGGCCCAAAAAGTCGATTTGTACTGTGCTAGAAAAATTTCAATTTTCAGGCAAAAAAAATACAAAAACACGTTTTTTTGGCCCAAAAAGTCGATTTGTACTGTGCTAGAAAAATTTCAATTTTCAGGCAAAAAAAATGCAAAAACACGTTTTTTTGGCCCAAAAAGTCGATTTGTACAGTGCTAGAAAAATTTCAATTTTCAGGCAAAAAAAATGCTAAAACACGTTTTTTTGGCCCAAAAAGTCGATTTGTACTGTGCTAGAAAAATTTCAATTTTCAGGCAAAAAAAATGCTAAAACACGTTTTTTTGGCCCAAAAAGTCGATTTGTACTGTCCTAGAAAAAATTCAATTTTCAGGCAAAAAAAATGCTAAAACACGTTTTTTTGGCTCCAAAAGTTGATTTGTACAGTGCTAGAAAAATTTCAATTTTCAGGCAAAAAAAATGCTAAAACACGTTTTTTTGGCCCAAAAAGTCGATTTGTACTGTGCTAGAAAAATTTCAATTTTCAGGCAAAAAAAATGCTAAAACACGTTTTTTTGGCCCAAAAAGTCGATTTGTACTGTGCTAGAAAAATTTCAATTTTCAGGCAAAAAAAATGCAAAAACACGTTTTTTTGGCCCAAAAAGTCGATTTGTACAGTGCTAGAAAAATTTAAATTTTCAGGCAAAAAAAATGCAAAAACACGTTTTTTTGGCCCAAAAAGTCGATTTGTACAGTGCTAGAAAAATTTCAATTTTCAGGCAAAAAAAATGCTAAAACACGTTTTTTTGGCCCAAAAAGTCGATTTGTACTGTGCTAGAAAAATTTCAATTTTCAGGCAAAAAAAATGCTAAAACACGTTTTTTTGGCCCAAAAAGTCGATTTGTACTGTGCTAGAAAAATTTCAATTTTCAGGCAAAAAAAATGCTAAAACACGTTTTTTTGGCCCAAAAAGTCGATTTGTACTGTGCTAGAAAAATTTCAATTTTCAGGCAAAAAAAATGCAAAAACACGTTTTTTTGGCCCAAAAAGTCGATTTGTACAGTGCTAGAAAAATTTCAATTTTCAGGCAAAAAAAATGCTAAAACACGTTTTTTTGGCCCAAAAAGTCGATTTGTACTGTGCTAGAAAAATTTCAATTTTCAGGCAAAAAAAATGCTAAAACACGTTTTTTTGGCCCAAAAAGTCGATTTGTACTGTGCTAGAAAAATTTCAATTTTCAGGCAAAAAAAATGCTAAAACACGTTTTTTTGGCCCAAAAAGTCGATTTGTACTGTGCTAGAAAAATTTCAATTTTCAGGCAAAAAAAATGCTAAAACACGTTTTTTTGGCCCAAAAAGTCGATTTGTACTGTGCTAGAAAAATTTCAATTTTCAGGCAAAAAAAATGCAAAAACACGTTTTTTTGGCCCAAAAAGTCGATTTGTACTGTGCTAGAAAAATTTCAATTTTCAGGCAAAAAAAATGCTAAAACACGTTTTTTTGGCCCAAAAAGTCGATTTGTACTGTGCTAGAAAAATTTCAATTTTCAGGCAAAAAAAATGCTAAAACACGTTTTTTTGGCCCAAAAAGTCGATTTGTACTGTGCTAGAAAAATTTCAATTTTCAGGCAAAAAAAATGCTAAAACACGTTTTTTTGGCCCAAAAAGTCGATTTGTACTGTGCTAGAAAAATTTCAATTTTCAGGCAAAAAAAATGCAAAAACACGTTTTTTTGGCCCAAAAAGTCGATTTGTACAGTGCTAGAAAAATTTCAAGTTTCAGGCAAAAAAAATGCTAAAACACGTTTTTTTGGCCCAAAAAGTCGATTTGTACTGTGCTAGAAAAATTTCAATTTTCAGGCAAAAAAAATGCTAAAACACGTTTTTTTGGCCCAAAAAGTCGATTTGTACTGTGCTAGAAAAATTTCAATTTTCAGGCAAAAAAATGCTAAAACACGTTTTTTTGGCCCAAAAAGTCGATTTGTACTGTGCTAGAAAAATTTCAATTTTCAGGCAAAAAAAATGCTAAAACACGTTTTTTTGGCCCAAAAAGTCGATTTGTACTGTGCTAGAAAAATTTCAATTTTCAGGCCAAAAAAATGCTAAAACACGTTTTTTTGGCCCCAAAAGTCGATTTGTACTGTGCTAGAAAAATTTCAATTTTCAGGCAAAAAAAATGCAAAAACACGTTTTTTTGGCCCAAAAAGTCGATTTGTACAGTGCTAGAAAAATTTCAATTTTCAGTCAAAAAAAATGCTAAAACACGTTTTTTTGGCCCAAAAAGTCGATTTGTACTGTGCTAGAAAAATTTCAATTTTCAGGCAAAAAAAATGCAAAAACACGTTTTTTTGGCCCAAAAAGTCGATTTGTACTGTGCTAGAAAAATTTCAATTTTCAGGCAAAAAAAATGCTAAAACACGTTTTTTTGGCCCAAAAAGTCGATTTGTACTGTGCTAGAAAAATTTCAATTTTCAGGCAAAAAAAATGCTAAAACACGTTTTTTTGGCCCAAAAAGTCGATTTGTACAGTGCTAGAAAAATTTCAATTTTCAGGCAAAAAAAATGCAAAAACACGTTTTTTTGGCCCAAAAAGTCGATTTGTACAGTGCTAGAAAAGTTTCAATTTTCAGGCAAAAAAAATGCTAAAACACGTTTTTTTGGCCCAAAAAGTCGATTTGTACTGTGCTAGAAAAATTTCAATTTTCAGGCAAAAAAAATGCTAAAACACGTTTTTTTGGCCCAAAAAGTCGATTTGTACAGTGCTAGAAAAATTTCAATTTTCAGGCAAAAAAAATGCTAAAACACGTTTTTTTGGCCCAAAAAGTCGATTTGTACTGTGCTAGAAAAATTTCAATTTTCAGGCAAAAAAAATGCAAAAACACGTTTTTTTGGCACAAAAAGTCGATTTGTACTGTGCTAGAAAAATTTCAATTTTCAGGCAAAAAAAATGCTAAAACACGTTTTTTTGGCCCAAAAAGTCGATTTGTACTGTGCTAGAAAAATTTCAATTTTCAGGCAAAAAAAATGCTAAAACGCGTTTTTTTGGCCCAAAAAGTCGATTTGTACTGTGCTAGAAAAATTTCAATTTTCAGGCAAAAAAAATGCTAAAACACGTTTTTTTGGCCCAAAAAGTCGATTTGTACTGTGCTAGAAAAATTTCAATTTTCAGGCAAAAAAAATGCTAAAACACGTTTTTTGGGCCCAAAAAGTCGATTTGTACTGTGCTAGAAAAATTTCAATTTTCAGGCAAAAAAAATGCTAAAACACGTTTTTTTGGCCCAAAAAGTCGATTTGTACTGTGCTAGAAAAATTTCAATTTTCAGGCAAAAAAAATGCTAAAACACGTTTTTTTGGCCCAAAAAGTCGATTTGTACTGTGCTAGAAAAAATTCAATTTTCAGGCAAAAAAAATGCTAAAACACGTTTTTTTGGCCCAAAAAGTCGATTTGTACTGTGCTAGAAAAAATTCAATTTTCAGGCAAAAAAAATGCTAAAACACGTTTTTTTGGCCCAAAAAGTCGATTTGTACTGTGCTAGAAAAATTTCAATTTTCAGGCAAAAAAAATGCTAAAACACGTTTTTTTGGCCCAAAAAGTCGATTTGTACTGTGCTAGAAAAATTTCAATTTTCAGGCAAATAAAATGCAAAAACACCTTTTTTTGGCCCAAAAAGTCGAATTGTACAGTGCTAGAAAAATTTCAATTTTCAGGCAAAAAAAATGCTAAAACACGTTTTTTTGGCCCAAAAAGTTGATTTGTACTGTGCTAGAAAAATTTCAATTTTCAGGCAAAAAAAATGCTAAAACACGTTTTTTTGGCCCCAAAAGTCGATTTGTACTGTGCTAGAAAAATTTCAATTTTCAGGCAAAAAAAATGCTAAAACACGTTTTTTTGGCCCAAAAAGTCGATTTGTACTGTGCTAGAAAAATTTCAATTTTCAGGCAAAAAAAATGCTAAAACACGTTTTATTGGCCCAAAAAGTCGATTTGTACTGTGCTAGAAAAATTTCAATTTTCAGGCAAAAAAAATGATAAAACACGTTTTTTTGGCCCAAAAAGTCGATTTGTACTGTGCTAGAAAAATTTCAATTTTCAGGCAAAAAAAATGCTAAAACACGTTTTTTTGGCCCAAAAAGTCGATTTGTACTGTGCTAGAAAAATTTCAATTTTCAGGCAAAAAAAATGCTAAAACACGTTTTTTTGGCCCAAAAAGTCGATTTGTACTGTGCTAGAAAAATTTCAATTTTCAGGCAAAAAAAATGCTAAAACACGTTTTTTTGGCCCAAAAAGTCGATTTGTACTGTGCTAGAAAAATTTCAATTTTCAGGCAAAAAAAATGCTAAAACACGTTTTTTTGGCCCAAAAAGTCGATTTGTACTGTGCTAGAAAAATTTCAATTTTCAGGCAAAAAAAATGCAAAAACACGTTTTTTTGGCCCAAAAAGTCGATTTGTACTGTGCTAGAAAAATTTCAATTTTCAGGCAAAAAAAATGCTAAAACACGTTTTTTTGGCCCAAAAAGTCGATTTGTACTGTGCTAGAAAAATTTCAATTTTCAGGCAAAAAAAATGCTAAAACACGTTTTTTTGGCCCAAAAAGTCGATTTGTACTGTGCTAGAAAAATTTCAATTTTCAGGCAAAAAAAATGCTAAAACACGTTTTTTTGGCCCAAAAAGTCGATTTGTACTGTGCTAGAAAAATTTCAATTTTCAGGCAAAAAAAATGCAAAAACACGTTTTTTTGGCCCAAAAAGTCGATTTGTACAGTGCTAGAAAAATTTCAAGTTTCAGGCAAAAAAAATGCTAAAACACGTTTTTTTGGCCCAAAAAGTCGATTTGTACTGTGCTAGAAAAATTTCAATTTTCAGGCAAAAAAAATGCTAAAACACGTTTTTTTGGCCCAAAAAGTCGATTTGTACTGTGCTAGAAAAATTTCAATTTTCAGGCAAAAAAATGCTAAAACACGTTTTTTTGGCCCAAAAAGTCGATTTGTACTGTGCTAGAAAAATTTCAATTTTCAGGCAAAAAAAATGCTAAAACACGTTTTTTTGGCCCAAAAAGTCGATTTGTACTGTGCTAGAAAAATTTCAATTTTCAGGCCAAAAAAATGCTAAAACACGTTTTTTTGGCCCCAAAAGTCGATTTGTACTGTGCTAGAAAAATTTCAATTTTCAGGCAAAAAAAATGCAAAAACACGTTTTTTTGGCCCAAAAAGTCGATTTGTACAGTGCTAGAAAAATTTCAATTTTCAGGCAAAAAAAATGCTAAAACACGTTTTTTTGGCCCAAAAAGTCGATTTGTACTGTGCTAGAAAAATTTCAATTTTCAGGCAAAAAAAATGCAAAAACACGTTTTTTTGGCCCAAAAAGTCGATTTGTACTGTGCTAGAAAAATTTCAATTTTCAGGCAAAAAAAATGCTAAAACACGTTTTTTTGGCCCAAAAAGTCGATTTGTACTGTGCTAGAAAAATTTCAATTTTCAGGCAAAAAAAATGCTAAAACACGTTTTTTTGGCCCAAAAAGTCGATTTGTACAGTGCTAGAAAAATTTCAATTTTCAGGCAAAAAAAATGCAAAAACACGTTTTTTTGGCCCAAAAAGTCGATTTGTACAGTGCTAGAAAAGTTTCAATTTTCAGGCAAAAAAAATGCTAAAACACGTTTTTTTGGCCCAAAAAGTCGATTTGTACTGTGCTAGAAAAATTTCAATTTTCAGGCAAAAAAAATGCTAAAACACGTTTTTTTGGCCCAAAAAGTCGATTTGTACAGTGCTAGAAAAATTTCAATTTTCAGGCAAAAAAAATGCTAAAACACGTTTTTTTGGCCCAAAAAGTCGATTTGTACTGTGCTAGAAAAATTTCAATTTTCAGGCAAAAAAAATGCAAAAACACGTTTTTTTGGCCCAAAAAGTCGATTTGTACTGTGCTAGAAAAATTTCAATTTTCAGGCAAAAAAAATGCTAAAACACGTTTTTTTGGCCCAAAAAGTCGATTTGTACTGTGCTAGAAAAAATTCAATTTTCAGGCAAAAGAAATGCTAAAACGCGTTTTTTTGGCCCAAAAAGTCGATTTGTACTGTGCTAGAAAAATTTCAATTTTCAGGCAAAAAAAATGCTAAAACACGTTTTTTTGGCCCAAAAAGTCGATTTGTACTGTGCTAGAAAAATTTCAATTTTCAGGCAAAAAAAATGCTAAAACACGTTTTTTGGGCCCAAAAAGTCGATTTGTACTGTGCTAGAAAAATTTCAATTTTCAGGCAAAAAAAATGCTAAAACACGTTTTTTTGGCCCAAAAAGTCGATTTGTACTGTGCTAGAAAAATTTCAATTTTCAGGCAAAAAAAATGCTAAAACACGTTTTTTTGGCCCAAAAAGTCGATTTGTACTGTGCTAGAAAAAATTCAATTTTCAGGCAAAAAAAATGCTAAAACACGTTTTTTTGGCCCAAAAAGTCGATTTGTACTGTGCTAGAAAAAATTCAATTTTCAGGCAAAAAAAATGCTAAAACACGTTTTTTTGGCCCAAAAAGTCGATTTGTACTGTGCTAGAAAAATTTCAATTTTCAGGCAAAAAAAATGCTAAAACACGTTTTTTTGGCCCAAAAAGTCGATTTGTACTGTGCTAGAAAAATTTCAATTTTCAGGCAAAAAAAATGCAAAAACACCTTTTTTTGGCCCAAAAAGTCGAATTGTACAGTGCTAGAAAAATTTCAATTTTCAGGCAAAAAAAATGCTAAAACACGTTTTTTTGGCCCAAAAAGTTGATTTGTACTGTGCTAGAAAAATTTCAATTTTCAGGCAAAAAAAATGCTAAAACACGTTTTTTTGGCCCCAAAAGTCGATTTGTACTGTGCTAGAAAAATTTCAATTTTCAGGCAAAAAAAATGCTAAAACACGTTTTTTTGGCCCAAAAAGTCGATTTGTACTGTGCTAGAAAAATTTCAATTTTCAGGCAAAAAAAATGCTAAAACACGTTTTTTTGGCCCAAAAAGTCGATTTGTACTGTGCTAGAAAAATTTCAATTTTCAGGCAAAAAAAATGATAAAACACGTTTTTTTGGCCCAAAAAGTCGATTTGTACTGTGCTAGAAAAATTTCAATTTTCAGGCAAAAAAAATGCAAAAACACGTTTTTTTGGCCCAAAAAAGTCGATTTGTACAGTGCTAGAAAAATTTCAATTTTCAGGCAAAAAAAATGCTAAAACACGTTTTTTTGGCCCAAAAAGTCGATTTGTACTGTGCTAGAAAAAAATCAATTTTCAGGCAAAAAAAATGCAAAAACACGTTTTTTTGGCCCAAAAAGTCGATTTGTACAGTGCTAGAAAAATTTCAATTTTCAGGCAAAAAAAATGCTAAAACACGTTTTATTGGCCCAAAAAGTCGATTTGTACTGTGCTAGAAAAATTTCAATTTTCAGGCAAAAAAAATGCTAAAACACGTTTTTTTGGCCCAAAAAGTCGATTTGTACTGTGCTAGAAAAATTTCAATTTTCAGGCAAAAAAATGCTAAAACACGTTTTTTTGGCCCAAAAAGTCGATTTGTACTGTGCTAGAAAAATTTCAATTTTCAGGCAAAAAAAATGCTAAAACACGTTTTTTTGGCCCAAAAAGTCGATTTGTACTGTGCTAGAAAAATTTCAATTTTCAGGCCAAAAAAATGCTAAAACACGTTTTTTTGGCCCAAAAAGTCGATTTGTACTGTGCTAGAAAAATCTCAATTTTCAGGCAAAAAAAATGCAAAAACACGTTTTTTTGGCCCAAAAAGTCGATTTGTACAGTGCTAGAAAAATTTCAATTTTCAGGCAAAAAAAATGCTAAAACACGTTTTTTTGGCCCAAAAAGTCGATTTGTACTGTGCTAGAAAAATTTCAATTTTCAGGCAAAAAAAATGCAAAAACACGTTTTTTTGGCCCAAAAAGTCGATTTGTACTGTGCTAGAAAAATTTCAATTTTCAGGCAAAAAAAATGCTAAAACACGTTTTTTTGGCCCAAAAAGTCGATTTGTACTGTGGTAGAAAAATTTCAATTTTCAGGCAAAAAAAATGCTAAAACACGTTTTTTTGGCCCAAAAAGTCGATTTGTACAGTGCTAGAAAAATTTCAATTTTCAGGCAAAAAAAATGCAAAAACACGTTTTTTTGGCCCAAAAAGTCGATTTGTACAGTGCTAGAAAAGTTTCAATTTTCAGGCAAAAAAAATGCTAAAACACGTTTTTTTGGCCCAAAAAGTCGATTTGTACTGTGCTAGAAAAATTTCAATTTTCAGGCAAAAAAAATGCTAAAACACGTTTTTTTGGCCCAAAAAGTCGATTTGTACAGTGCTAGAAAAATTTCAATTTTCAGGCAAAAAAAATGCTAAAACACGTTTTTTTGGCCCAAAAAGTCGATTTGTACTGTGCTAGAAAAATTTCAATTTTCAGGCAAAAAAAATGCTAAAACACGTTTTTTTGGCCCAAAAAGTCGATTTGTACTGTGCTAGAAAAATTTCAATTTTCAGGCAAAAAAAATGCTAAAACACGTTTTTTTGGCCCAAAAAGTCGATTTGTACTGTGCTAGAAAAATTTCAATTTTCAGGCAAAAAAAATGCTAAAACACGTTTTTTTGGCCCAAAAAGTCGATTTGTACAGTGCTAGAAAAATTTCAATTTTCAGGCAAAAAAAATGCTAAAACACGTTTTTTTTTGGCCCAAAAAGTCGATTTGTACTGTGCTAGAAAAATTTCAATTTTCAGGCAAAAAAAATTCTAAAACACGTTTTTTTGGCCCAAATAGTCGATTTGTACTGTGCTAGAAAAATTTCAAATTTCAGGCAAAAAAAATGCTAAAACACGTTTTTTTGGCCCAAAAAGTCGATTTGTACTGTGCTAGAAAAATTTCAATTTTCAGGCAAAAAAAATGCTAAAACACGTTTTTTTGGCCCAAAAAGTCGATTTGTACTGTGCTAGAAAAATTTCAATTTTCAGGCAAAAAAAATGCAAAAACACGTTTTTTTGGCCCAAAAAGTCGATTTGTACAGTGCTAGAAAAATTTCAATTTTCAGGCAAAAAAAATGCTAAAACACGTTTTTTTGGCCCAAAAAGTCGATTTGTACTGTGCTAGAAAAATTTCAATTTTCAGGCAAAAAAAATGCTAAAACGCGTTTTTTTGGCCCAAAAAGTCGATTTGTACTGTGCTAGAAAAATTTCAATTTTCAGGCAAAAAAAATGCTAAAACACGTTTTTTTGGCCCAAAAAGTCGATTTGTACTGTGCTAGAAAAATTTCAATTTTCAGGCAAAAAAAATGCTAAAACACGTTTTTTGGGCCCAAAAAGTCGATTTGTACTGTGCTAGAAAAATTTCAATTTTCAGGCAAAAAAAATGCTAAAACACGTTTTTTTGGCCCAAAAAGTCGATTTGTACTGTGCTAGAAAAATTTCAATTTTCAGGCAAAAAAAATGCTAAAACACGTTTTTTTTGCCCAAAAAGTCGATTTGTACTGTGCTAGAAAAATTTCAATTTTCAGGCAAAAAAAATGCTAAAACACGTTTTTTTGGCCCAAAAAGTCGATTTGTACTGTGCTAGAAAAATTTCAATTTTCAGGCAAAAAAAATGCTAAAACACGTTTTTTTGGCCCAAAAAGTCGATTTGTACTGTGCTAGAAAAATTTCAATTTTCAGGCAAAAAAAATGCTAAAACACGTTTTTTTGGCCCAAAAAGTCGATTTGTACTGTGCTAGAAAAATTTCAATTTTCAGGCAAAAAAAATGCAAAAACACCTTTTTTTGGCCCAAAAAGTCGAATTGTACAGTGCTAGAAAAATTTCAATTTTCAGGCAAAAAAAAATGCAAAAACACGTTTTTTTGGCCCAACAAGTCGATTTGTACTGTGCTAGAAAAATTTCAATTTTCAGGCAAAAAAAATGCTAAAACACGTTTTTTTGGCCCAAAAAGTCGATTTGTACTGTGCTAGAAAAATTTCAATTTTCAGGCAAAAAAAATGCTAAAACACATTTTTTTGGCCAAAAAAGTCGATTTGTACTGTGCTAGAAAAATTTCAATTTTCAGGCAAAAAAAATGCTAAAACACGTTTTTTTGGCCCAAAAAGTCGATTTGTACTGTGCTAGAAAAATTTCAATTTTCAGGCAAAAAAAATGCTAAAACACGTTTTTTTGGCCCAAAAAGTCGATTTGTACTGTGCTAGAAAAATTTCAATTTTCAGGCAAAAAAAAATGCTAAAACACGTTTTTTTGGCCCAAAAAGTCGATTTGTACTGTGCTAGAAAAATTTCAATTTTCAGGCAAAAAAAATGCTAAAACACATTTTTTTGGCCCAAAAAGTCGATTTGTACTGTGCTAGAAAAATTTCAATTTTCAGGCAAAAAAAATGCTAAAACACATTTTTTTGGCCCAAAAAGTCGATTTGTACTGTGCTAGAAAAATTTCAATTTTCAGGCAAAAAAAATGCTAAAACACGTTTTTTGGGCCCAAAAAGTCGATTTGTACTGTGCTAGAAAAATTTCAATTTTCAGGCAAAAAAAATGCTAAAACACGTTTTTTTTGGCCCAAAAAGTCGATTTGTACTGTGCTAGAAAAATTTCAATTTTCAGGCAAAAAAAATTCTAAAACACGTTTTTTTGGCCCAAATAGTCGATTTGTACTGTGCTAGAAAAATTTCAATTTTCAGGCAAAAAAAATGCTAAAACACGTTTTTTTGGCCCAAAAAGTCGATTTGTACTGTGCTAGAAAAATTTCAATTTTCAGGCAAAAAAAATGCTAAAACACGTTTTTTTGGCCCAAAAAGTCGATTTGTACTGTGCTAGAAAAATTTCAATTTTCAGGCAAAAAAAATGCAAAAACACGTTTTTTTGGCCCAAAAAGTCGATTTGTACTGTGCTAGAAAAATTTCAATTTTCAGGCAAAAAAAATGCTAAAACACGTTTTTTTGGCCCAAAAAGTCGATTTGTACTGTGCTAGAAAAATTTCAATTTTCAGGCAAAAAAAATGCAAAAACACCTTTTTTTGGCCCAAAAAGTCGAATTGTACAGTGCTAGAAAAATTTCAATTTTCAGGCAAAAAAAATGCTAAAACACGTTTTTTTGGCCCAAAAAGTTGATTTGTACTGTGCTAGAAAAAATTCAATTTTCAGGCAAAAAAAATGCTAAAACACGTTTTTTTGGCCCCAAAAGTCGATTTGTACTGTGCTAGAAAAATTTCAATTTTCAGGCAAAAAAAATGCTAAAACACGTTTTTTTGGCCCAAAAAGTCGATTTGTACTGTGCTAGAAAAATTTCAATTTTCAGGCAAAAAAAATGCTAAAACACGTTTTTTTGGCCCAAAAAGTCGATTTGTACTGTGCTAGAAAAATTTCAATTTTCAGGCAAAAAAAATGCTAAAACACGTTTTTTTGGCCCAAAAAGTCGATTTGTACTGTGCTAGAAAAATTTCAATTTTCAGGCAAAAAAAATGCAAAAACACGTTTTTTTGGCCCAAAAAGTCGATTTGTACAGTGCTAGAAAAATTTCAATTTTCAGGCAAAAAAAATGCTAAAACACGTTTTTTTGGCCCAAAAAGTCGATTTGTACTGTGCTAGAAAAAAATCAATTTTCAGGCAAAAAAAATGCAAAAACACGTTTTTTTGGCCCAAAAAGTCGATTTGTACAGTGCTAGAAAAATTTCAATTTTCAGGCAAAAAAAATGCTAAAACACGTTTTATTGGCCCAAAAAGTCGATTTGTACTGTGCTAGAAAAATTTCAATTTTCAGGCAAAAAAAATGCTAAAACACGTTTTTTTGGCCCAAAAAGTCGATTTGTACTGTGCTAGAAAAATTTCAATTTTCAGGCAAAAAAATGCTAAAACACGTTTTTTTGGCCCAAAAAGTCGATTTGTACTGTGCTAGAAAAATTTCAATTTTCAGGCAAAAAAAATGCTAAAACACGTTTTTTTGGCCCAAAAAGTCGATTTGTACTGTGCTAGAAAAATTTCAATTTTCAGGCCAAAAAAATGCTAAAACACGTTTTTTTGGCCCAAAAAGTCGATTTGTACTGTGCTAGAAAAATCTCAATTTTCAGGCAAAAAAAATGCAAAAACACGTTTTTTTGGCCCAAAAAGTCGATTTGTACAGTGCTAGAAAAATTTCAATTTTCAGGCAAAAAAAATGCTAAAACACGTTTTTTTGGCCCAAAAAGTCGATTTGTACTGTGCTAGAAAAATTTCAATTTTCAGGCAAAAAAAATGCAAAAACACGTTTTTTTGGCCCAAAAAGTCGATTTGTACTGTGCTAGAAAAATTTCAATTTTCAGGCAAAAAAAATGCTAAAACACGTTTTTTTGGCCCAAAAAGTCGATTTGTACTGTGCTAGAAAAATTTCAATTTTCAGGCAAAAAAAATGCTAAAACACGTTTTTTGGGCCCAAAAAGTCGATTTGTACTGTGCTAGAAAAATTTCAATTTTCAGGCAAAAAAAATGCTAAAACACGTTTTTTTGGCCCAAAAAGTCGATTTGTACTGTGCTAGAAAAATTTCAATTTTCAGGCAAAAAAAATGCTAAAACACGTTTTTTTTGCCCAAAAAGTCGATTTGTACTGTGCTAGAAAAAATTCAATTTTCAGGCAAAAAAAATGCTAAAACACGTTTTTTTGGCCCAAAAAGTCGATTTGTACTGTGCTAGAAAAATTTCAATTTTCAGGCAAAAAAAATGCTAAAACACGTTTTTTTGGCCCAAAAAGTCGATTTGTACTGTGCTAGAAAAATTTCAATTTTCAGGCAAAAAAAATGCTAAAACACGTTTTTTTGGCCCAAAAAGTCGATTTGTACTGTGCTAGAAAAATTTCAATTTTCAGGCAAAAAAAATGCAAAAACACCTTTTTTTGGCCCAAAAAGTCGAATTGTACAGTGCTAGAAAAATTTCAATTTTCAGGCAAAAAAAAATGCAAAAACACGTTTTTTTGGCCCAACAAGTCGATTTGTACTGTGCTAGAAAAATTTCAATTTTCAGGCAAAAAAAATGCTAAAACACGTTTTTTTGGCCCAAAAAGTCGATTTGTACTGTGCTAGAAAAATTTCAATTTTCAGGCAAAAAAAATGCTAAAACACATTTTTTTGGCCAAAAAAGTCGATTTGTACTGTGCTAGAAAAATTTCAATTTTCAGGCAAAAAAAATGCTAAAACACGTTTTTTTGGCCCAAAAAGTCGATTTGTACTGTGCTAGAAAAATTTCAATTTTCAGGCAAAAAAAATGCTAAAACACGTTTTTTTGGCCCAAAAAGTCGATTTGTACTGTGCTAGAAAAATTTCAATTTTCAGGCAAAAAAAAATGCTAAAACACGTTTTTTTGGCCCAAAAAGTCGATTTGTACTGTGCTAGAAAAATTTCAATTTCCAGGCAAAAAAAATGCTAAAACACATTTTTTTGGCCCAAAAAGTCGATTTGTACTGTGCTAGAAAAATTTCAATTTTCAGGCAAAAAAAATGCTAAAACACATTTTTTTGGCCCAAAAAGTCGATTTGTACTGTGCTAGAAAAATTTCAATTTTCAGGCAAAAAAAATGCTAAAACACGTTTTTTGGGCCCAAAAAGTCGATTTGTACTGTGCTAGAAAAATTTCAATTTTCAGGCAAAAAAAATGCTAAAACACGTTTTTTGGGCCCAAAAAGTCGATTTGTACTGTGCTAGAAAAATTTCAATTTTCAGGCAAAAAAAATGCAAAAACACGTTTTTTTGGCCCAAAAAGTCGATTTGTACAGTGCTAGAAAAATTTCAATTTTCAGGCAAAAAAAATGCTAAAACACGTTTTTTTGGCCCAAAAAGTCGATTTATACTGTGCTAGAAAAATTTCAATTTTCAGGCAAAAAAAATGCTAAAACACGTTTTTTTGGCCCAAAAAGTCGATTTGTACAGTGCTAGAAAAATTTCAATTTTCAGGCAAAAAAAATGCAAAAACACGTTTTTTTGGCCCAAAAAGTCGATTTGTACAGTGCTAGAAAAATTTCAATTTTCAGGCAAAAAAAATGCTAAAACACGTTTTTTTGGCCCAAAAAGTCGATTTATACTGTGCTAGAAAAATTTCAATTTTCAGGCAAAAAAAATGCTAAAACACGTTTTTTTGGCCCAAAAAGTCGATTTGTACTGTGCTAGAAAAATTTCAATTTTCAGGCAAAAAAAATGCAAAAACACGTTTTTTTGGCCCAAAAAGTCGATTTGTACAGTGCTAGAAAAATTTCAATTTTCAGGCAAAAAAAATGCAAAAACACGTTTTTTTGGCCCAAAAAGTCGATTTGTACTGTGCTAGAAAAAAATCAATTTTCAGGCAAAAAAAATGCAAAAACACGTTTTTTTGGCCCAAAAAGTCGATTTGTACTGTGCTAGAAAAATTTCAATTTTCAGGCAAAAAAAATGCTAAAACACGTTTTTTTGGCCCAAAAAGTCGATTTGTACTGTGCTAGAAAAATTTCAATTTTCAGGCAAAAAAATGCTAAAACACGTTTTTTTGGCCCAAAAAGTCGATTTGTACTGTGCTAGAAAAATTTCAATTTTCAGGCAAAAAAAATGCTAAAAGACGTTTTTTTGGCCCAAAAAGTCGATTTGTACTGTGCTAGAAAAATTTCAATTTTCAGGCCAAAAAAATGCTAAAACACGTTTTTTTGGCCCAAAAAGTCGATTTGTACTGTGCTAGAAAAATCTCAATTTTCAGGCAAAAAAAATGCAAAAACACGTTTTTTTGGCCCAAAAAGTCGATTTGTACAGTGCTAGAAAAATTTCAATTTTCAGGCAAAAAAAATGCTAAAACACGTTTTTTTGGCCCAAAAAGTCGATTTGTACTGTGCTAGAAAAATTTCAATTTTCAGGCAAAAAAAATGCAAAAACACGTTTTTTTGGCCCAAAAAGTCGATTTGTACTGTGCTAGAAAAATTTCAATTTTCAGGCAAAAAAAATGCTAAAACACGTTTTTTTGGCCCAAAAAGTCGATTTGTACTGTGGTAGAAGAATTTCAATTTTCAGGCAAAAAAAATGCTAAAACACGTTTTTTTGGCCCAAAAAGTCGATTTGTACAGTGCTAGAAAAATTTCAATTTTCAGGCAAAAAAAATGCAAAAACACGTTTTTTTGGCCCAAAAAGTCGATTTGTACAGTGCTAGAAAAGTTTCAATTTTCAGGCAAAAAAAATGCTAAAACACGTTTTTTTGGCCCAAAAAGTCGATTTGTACTGTGCTAGAAAAATTTCAATTTTCAGGCAAAAAAAATGCTAAAACACGTTTTTTTGGCCCAAAAAGTCGATTTGTACAGTGCTAGAAAAATTTCAATTTTCAGGCAAAAAAAATGCTAAAACACGTTTTTTTGGCCCAAAAAGTCGATTTGTACTGTGCTAGAAAAATTTCAATTTTCAGGCAAAAAAAATGCTAAAACACGTTTTTTTGGCCCAAAAAGTCGATTTGTACTGTGCTAGAAAAATTTCAATTTTCAGGCAAAAAAAATGCTAAAACACGTTTTTTTGGCCCAAAAAGTCGATTTGTACTGTGCTAGAAAAATTTCAATTTTCAGGCAAAAAAAATGCTAAAACACGTTTTTTTGGCCCAAAAAGTCGATTTGTACAGTGCTAGAAAAATTTCAATTTTCAGGCAAAAAAAATGCTAAAACACGTTTTTTTTGGCCCAAAAAGTCGATTTGTACTGTGCTAGAAAAATTTCAATTTTCAGGCAAAAAAAATTCTAAAACACGTTTTTTTGGCCCAAATAGTCGATTTGTACTGTGCTAGAAAAATTTCAATTTTCAGGCAAAAAAAATGCTAAAACACGTTTTTTTGGCCCAAAAAGTCGATTTGTACTGTGCTAGAAAAATTTCAATTTTCAGGCAAAAAAAATGCTAAAACACGTTTTTTTGGCCCAAAAAGTCGATTTGTACTGTGCTAGAAAAATTTCAATTTTCAGGCAAAAAAAATGCAAAAACACGTTTTTTTGGCCCAAAAAGTCGATTTGTACAGTGCTAGAAAAATTTCAATTTTCAGGCAAAAAAAATGCTAAAACACGTTTTTTTGGCCCAAAAAGTCGATTTGTACTGTGCTAGAAAAATTTCAATTTTCAGGCAAAAAAAATGCTAAAACGCGTTTTTTTGGCCCAAAAAGTCGATTTGTACTGTGCTAGAAAAATTTCAATTTTCAGGCAAAAAAAATGCTAAAACACGTTTTTTTGGCCCAAAAAGTCGATTTGTACTGTGCTAGAAAAATTTCAATTTTCAGGCAAAAAAAATGCTAAAACACGTTTTTTGGGCCCAAAAAGTCGATTTGTACTGTGCTAGAAAAATTTCAATTTTCAGGCAAAAAAAATGCTAAAACACGTTTTTTTGGCCCAAAAAGTCGATTTGTACTGTGCTAGAAAAATTTCAATTTTCAGGCAAAAAAAATGCTAAAACACGTTTTTTTTGCCCAAAAAGTCGATTTGTACTGTGCTAGAAAAATTTCAATTTTCAGGCAAAAAAAATGCTAAAACACGTTTTTTTGGCCCAAAAAGTCGATTTGTACTGTGCTAGAAAAATTTCAATTTTCAGGCAAAAAAAATGCTAAAACACGTTTTTTTGGCCCAAAAAGTCGATTTGTACTGTGCTAGAAAAATTTCAATTTTCAGGCAAAAAAAATGCTAAAACACGTTTTTTTGGCCCAAAAAGTCGATTTGTACTGTGCTAGAAAAATTTCAATTTTCAGGCAAAAAAAATGCAAAAACACCTTTTTTTGGCCCAAAAAGTCGAATTGTACAGTGCTAGAAAAATTTCAATTTTCAGGCAAAAAAAATGCAAAAACACGTTTTTTTGGCCCAACAAGTCGATTTGTACTGTGCTAGAAAAATTTCAATTTTCAGGCAAAAAAAATGTGCTAAAACACGTTTTTTTGGCCCAAAAAGTCGATTTGTACTGTGCTAGAAAAATTTCAATTTTCAGGCAAAAAAAATGCTAAAACACATTTTTTTGGCCAAAAAAGTCGATTTGTACTGTGCTAGAAAAATTTCAATTTTCAGGCAAAAAAAATGCTAAAACACGTTTTTTTGGCCCAAAAAGTCGATTTGTACTGTGCTAGAAAAATTTCAATTTTCAGGCAAAAAAAATGCTAAAACACGTTTTTTTGGCCCAAAAAGTCGATTTGTACTGTGCTAGAAAAATTTCAATTTTCAGGCAAAAAAAAATGCTAAAACACGTTTTTTTGGCCCAAAAAGTCGATTTGTACTGTGCTAGAAAAATTTCAATTTTCAGGCAAAAAAAATGCTAAAACACGTTTTTTTGGCCCAAAAAGTCGATTTGTACTGTGCTAGAAAAATTTCAATTTTCAGGCAAAAAAAATGCTAAAACACATTTTTTTGGCCCAAAAAGTCGATTTGTACTGTGCTAGAAAAATTTCAATTTTCAGGCAAAAAAAATGCTAAAACACGTTTTTTGGGCCCAAAAAGTCGATTTGTACTGTGCTAGAAAAATTTCAATTTTCAGGCAAAAAAAATGCTAAAACACGTTTTTTGGGCCCAAAAAGTCGATTTGTACTGTGCTAGAAAAATTTCAATTTTCAGGCAAAAAAAATGCAAAAACACGTTTTTTTGGCCCAAAAAGTCGATTTGTACAGTGCTAGAAAAATTTCAATTTTCAGGCAAAAAAAATGCTAAAACACGTTTTTTTGGCCCAAAAAGTCGATTTATACTGTGCTAGAAAAATTTCAATTTTCAGGCAAAAAAAATGCTAAAACACGTTTTTTTGGCCCAAAAAGTCGATTTGTACTGTGCTAGAAAAATTTCATAGAAAAATTTCAATTTTCAGGCAAAAAAAATGCTAAAACACGTTTTTTTGGCCCAAAAAGTCGATTTGTACAGTGCTAGAAAAATTTCAATTTTCAGGCAAAAAAAATGCTAAAACACGTTTTTTTGGCCCAAAAAGTCGATTTGTACTGTGCTAGAAAAATTTCAATTTTCAGGCAAAAAAAATTCTAAAACACGTTTTTTTGGCCCAAATAGTCGATTTGTACTGTGCTAGAAAAATTTCAATTTTCAGGCAAAAAAAATGCTAAAACACGTTTTTTTGGCCCAAAAAGTCGATTTGTACTGTGCTAGAAAAATTTCAATTTTCAGGCAAAAAAAATGCTAAAACACGTTTTTTTGGCCCAAAAAGTCGATTTGTACTGTGCTAGAAAAATTTCAATTTTCAGGCAAAAAAAATGCAAAAACACGTTTTTTTGGCCCAAAAAGTCGATTTGTACTGTGCTAGAAAAATTTCAATTTTCAGGCAAAAAAAATGCTAAAACACGTTTTTTTGGCCCAAAAAGTCGATTTGTACTGTGCTAGAAAAATTTCAATTTTCAGGCAAAAAAAATGCTAAAACGCGTTTTTTTGGCCCAAAAAGTCGATTTGTACTGTGCTAGAAAAATTTCAATTTTCAGGCAAAAAAAATGCTAAAACACGTTTTTTTGGCCCAAAAAGTCGATTTGTACTGTGCTAGAAAAATTTCAATTTTCAGGCAAAAAAAATGCTAAAACACGTTTTTTGGGCCCAAAAAGTCGATTTGTACTGTGCTAGAAAAATTTCAATTTTCAGGCAAAAAAAATGCTAAAACACGTTTTTTTGGCCCAAAAAGTCGATTTGTACTGTGCTAGAAAAATTTCAATTTTCAGGCAAAAAAAATGCTAAAACACGTTTTTTTGGCCCAAAAAGTCGATTTGTACTGTGCTAGAAAAAATTCAATTTTCAGGCAAAAAAAATGCTAAAACACGTTTTTTTGGCCCAAAAAGTCGATTTGTACTGTGCTAGAAAAAATTCAATTTTCAGGCAAAAAAAATGCTAAAACACGTTTTTTTGGCCCAAAAAGTCGATTTGTACTGTGCTAGAAAAATTTCAATTTTCAGGCAAAAAAAATGCTAAAACACGTTTTTTTGGCCCAAAAAGTCGATTTGTACTGTGCTAGAAAAATTTCAATTTTCAGGCAAAAAAAATGCAAAAACACCTTTTTTTGGCCCAAAAAGTCGAATTGTACAGTGCTAGAAAAATTTCAATTTTCAGGCAAAAAAAATGCTAAAACACGTTTTTTTGGCCCAAAAAGTTGATTTGTACTGTGCTAGAAAAATTTCAATTTTCAGGCAAAAAAAATGCTAAAACACGTTTTTTTGGCCCCAAAAGTCGATTTGTACTGTGCTAGAAAAATTTCAATTTTCAGGCAAAAAAAATGCTAAAACACGTTTTTTTTGGCCCAAAAAGTCGATTTGTACTGTGCTAGAAAAATTTCAATTTTCAGGCAAAAAAAATGCTAAAACACGTTTTTTTGGCCCAAAAAGTCGATTTGTACTGTGCTAGAAAAATTTCAATTTTCAGGCAAAAAAAATGATAAAACACGTTTTTTTGGCCCAAAAAGTCGATTTGTACTGTGCTAGAAAAATTTCAATTTTCAGGCAAAAAAAATGCAAAAACACGTTTTTTTGGCCCAAAAAAGTCGATTTGTACAGTGCTAGAAAAATTTCAATTTTCAGGCAAAAAAAATGCTAAAACACGTTTTTTTGGCCCAAAAAGTCGATTTGTACTGTGCTAGAAAAAAATCAATTTTCAGGCAAAAAAAATGCAAAAACACGTTTTTTTGGCCCAAAAAGTCGATTTGTACAGTGCTAGAAAAATTTCAATTTTCAGGCAAAAAAAATGCTAAAACACGTTTTATTGGCCCAAAAAGTCGATTTGTACTGTGCTAGAAAAATTTCAATTTTCAGGCAAAAAAAATGCTAAAACACGTTTTTTTGGCCCAAAAAGTCGATTTGTACTGTGCTAGAAAAATTTCAATTTTCAGGCAAAAAAATGCTAAAACACGTTTTTTTGGCCCAAAAAGTCGATTTGTACTGTGCTAGAAAAATTTCAATTTTCAGGCAAAAAAAATGCTAAAACACGTTTTTTTGGCCCAAAAAGTCGATTTGTACTGTGCTAGAAAAATTTCAATTTTCAGGCCAAAAAAATGCTAAAACACGTTTTTTTGGCCCAAAAAGTCGATTTGTACTGTGCTAGAAAAATTTCAATTTTCAGGCAAAAAAAATGCAAAAACACGTTTTTTTGGCCCAAAAAGTCGATTTGTACAGTGCTAGAAAAATTTCAATTTTCAGGCAAAAAAAATGCTAAAACACGTTTTTTTGGCCCAAAAAGTCGATTTGTACTGTGCTAGAAAAATTTCAATTTTCAGGCAAAAAAAATGCAAAAACACGTTTTTTTGGCCCAAAAAGTCGATTTGTACTGTGCTAGAAAAATTTCAATTTTCAGGCAAAAAAAATGCTAAAACACGTTTTTTTGGCCCAAAAAGTCGATTTGTACTGTGGTAGAAAAATTTCAATTTTCAGGCAAAAAAAATGCTGAAACACGTTTTTTTGGCCCAAAAAGTCGATTTGTACAGTGCTAGAAAAATTTCAATTTTCAGGCAAAAAAAATGCAAAAACACGTTTTTTTGGCCCAAAAAGTCGATTTGTACAGTGCTAGAAAAGTTTCAATTTTCAGGCAAAAAAAATGCTAAAACACGTTTTTTTGGCCCAAAAAGTCGATTTGTACTGTGCTAGAAAAATTTCAATTTTCAGGCAAAAAAAATGCTAAAACACGTTTTTTTGGCCCAAAAAGTCGATTTGTACAGTGCTAGAAAAATTTCAATTTTCAGGCAAAAAAAATGCTAAAACACGTTTTTTTGGCCCAAAAAGTCGATTTGTACTGTGCTAGAAAAATTTCAATTTTCAGGCAAAAAAAATGCTAAAACACGTTTTTTTGGCCCAAAAAGTCGATTTGTACTGTGCTAGAAAAATTTCAATTTTCAGGCAAAAAAAATGCTAAAACACGTTTTTTTGGCCCAAAAAGTCGATTTGTACTGTGCTAGAAAAATTTCAATTTTCAGGCAAAAAAAATGCTAAAACACGTTTTTTTGGCCCAAAAAGTCGATTTGTACAGTGCTAGAAAAATTTCAATTTTCAGGCAAAAAAAATGCTAAAACACGTTTTTTTTGGCCCAAAAAGTCGATTTGTACTGTGCTAGAAAAATTTCAATTTTCAGGCAAAAAAAATTCTAAAACACGTTTTTTTGGCCCAAATAGTCGATTTGTACTGTGCTAGAAAAATTTCAATTTTCAGGCAAAAAAAATGCTAAAACACGTTTTTTTGGCCCAAAAAGTCGATTTGTACTGTGCTAGAAAAATTTCAATTTTCAGGCAAAAAAAATGCTAAAACACGTTTTTTTGGCCCAAAAAGTCGATTTGTACTGTGCTAGAAAAATTTCAATTTTCAGGCAAAAAAAATGCAAAAACACGTTTTTTTGGCCCAAAAAGTCGATTTGTACAGTGCTAGAAAAATTTCAATTTTCAGGCAAAAAAAATGCTAAAACACGTTTTTTTGGCCCAAAAAGTCGATTTGTACTGTGCTAGAAAAATTTCAATTTTCAGGCAAAAAAAATGCTAAAACGCGTTTTTTTGGCCCAAAAAGTCGATTTGTACTGTGCTAGAAAAATTTCAATTTTCAGGCAAAAAAAATGCTAAAACACGTTTTTTTGGCCCAAAAAGTCGATTTGTACTGTGCTAGAAAAATTTCAATTTTCAGGCAAAAAAAATGCTAAAACACGTTTTTTGGGCCCAAAAAGTCGATTTGTACTGTGCTAGAAAAATTTCAATTTTCAGGCAAAAAAAATGCTAAAACACGTTTTTTTGGCCCAAAAAGTCGATTTGTACTGTGCTAGAAAAATTTCAATTTTCAGGCAAAAAAAATGCTAAAACACGTTTTTTTTGCCCAAAAAGTCGATTTGTACTGTGCTAGAAAAATTTCAATTTTCAGGCAAAAAAAATGCTAAAACACGTTTTTTTGGCCCAAAAAGTCGATTTGTACTGTGCTAGAAAAATTTCAATTTTCAGGCAAAAAAAATGCTAAAACACGTTTTTTTGGCCCAAAAAGTCGATTTGTACTGTGCTAGAAAAATTTCAATTTTCAGGCAAAAAAAATGCTAAAACACGTTTTTTTGGCCCAAAAAGTCGATTTGTACTGTGCTAGAAAAATTTCAATTTTCAGGCAAAAAAAATGCAAAAACACCTTTTTTTGGCCCAAAAAGTCGAATTGTACAGTGCTAGAAAAATTTCAATTTTCAGGCAAAAAAAATGCAAAAACACGTTTTTTTGGCCCAACAAGTCGATTTGTACTGTGCTAGAAAAATTTCAATTTTCAGGCAAAAAAAATGCTAAAACACGTTTTTTTGGCCCAAAAAGTCGATTTGTACTGTGCTAGAAAAATTTCAATTTTCAGGCAAAAAAAATGCTAAAACACATTTTTTTGGCCAAAAAAGTCGATTTGTACTGTGCTAGAAAAATTTCAATTTTCAGGCAAAAAAAATGCTAAAACACGTTTTTTTGGCCCAAAAAGTCGATTTGTACTGTGCTAGAAAAATTTCAATTTTCAGGCAAAAAAAATGCTAAAACACGTTTTTTTGGCCCAAAAAGTCGATTTGTACTGTGCTAGAAAAATTTCAATTTTCAGGCAAAAAAAAATGCTAAAACACGTTTTTTTGGCCCAAAAAGTCGATTTGTACTGTGCTAGAAAAATTTCAATTTTCAGGCAAAAAAAATGCTAAAACACGTTTTTTTGGCCCAAAAAGTCGATTTGTACTGTGCTAGAAAAATTTCAATTTTCAGGCAAAAAAAATGCTAAAACACATTTTTTTGGCCCAAAAAGTCGATTTGTACTGTGCTAGAAAAATTTCAATTTTCAGGCAAAAAAAATGCTAAAACACGTTTTTTGGGCCCAAAAAGTCGATTTGTACTGTGCTAGAAAAATTTCAATTTTCAGGCAAAAAAAATGCTAAAACACGTTTTTTGGGCCCAAAAAGTCGATTTGTACTGTGCTAGAAAAATTTCAATTTTCAGGCAAAAAAAATGCAAAAACACGTTTTTTTGGCCCAAAAAGTCGATTTGTACAGTGCTAGAAAAATTTCAATTTTCAGGCAAAAAAAATGCTAAAACACGTTTTTTTGGCCCAAAAAGTCGATTTATACTGTGCTAGAAAAATTTCAATTTTCAGGCAAAAAAAATGCTAAAACACGTTTTTTTGGCCCAAAAAGTCGATTTGTACTGTGCTAGAAAAATTTCAATTTTCAGGCAAAAAAAATGCAAAAACACGTTTTTTTGGCCCAAAAAGTCGATTTGTACAGTGCTAGAAAAATTTCAATTTTCAGGCAAAAAAAATGCAAAAACACGTTTTTTTGGCCCAAAAAGTCGATTTGTACAGTGCTAGAAAAATTTCAATTTTCAGGCAAAAAAAATGCTAAAACACGTTTTTTTGGCCCAAAAAGTCGATTTGTACTGTGCTAGAAAAATTTCATAGAAAAATTTCAATTTTCAGGCAAAAAAAATGCTAAAACACGTTTTTTTGGCACAAAAAGTCGATTTGTACTGTGCTAGAAAAATTTCAATTTTCAGGCAAAAAAAATGCTAAAACACGTTTTTTTGGCCCAAAAAGTCGATTTGTACTGTGCTAGAAAAATTTCAATTTTCAGGCAAAAAAAATGCTAAAACACGTTTTTTTGGCCCAAAAAGTCGATTTGTACTGTGCTAGAAAATTTTCAATTTCAGGCAAAAAAATGCTAAAACACGTTTTTTTGGCCCAAAAAGTCGATTTGTACTGTGCTAGAAAAATTTCAATTTTCAGGCAAAAAAAATGCTAAAACACGTTTTTTTGGCCCAAAAAGTCGATTTGTACTGTGCTAGAAAAATTTCAATTTTCAGGCAAAAAAAATGCTAAAACACATTTTTTTGGCCAAAAAAGTCGATTTGTACTGTGCTAGAAAAATTTCAATTTTCAGGCAAAAAAAATGCTAAAACACGTTTTTTTGGCCCAAAAAGTCGATTTGTACTGTGCTAGAAAAATTTCAATTTTCAGGAAAAAAAATGCTAAAACACGTTTTTTTGGCCCAAAAAGTCGATTTGTACTGTGCTAGAAAAATTTCAATTTTCAGGCAAAAAAAAATGCTAAAACACGTTTTTTTGGCCCAAAAAGTCGATTTGTACTGTGCTAGAAAAATTTCAATTTTCAGGCAAAAAAAATGCTAAAACACGTTTTTTTGGCCCAAAAAGTCGATTTGTACTGTGCTAGAAAAATTTCAATTTTCAGGCAAAAAAATGCAAAAACACGTTTTTTTGGCCCAAAAAGTCGATTTGTACAGTGCTAGAAAAATTTCAATTTTCAGGCAAAAAAAATGCTAAAACACGTTTTTTGGGCCCAAAAAGTCGATTTGTACTGTGCTAGAAAAATTTCAATTTTTAGGCAAAAAAAATGCTAAAACACGTTTTTTTGGCCCAAAAAGTCGATTTGTACTGTGCTAGAAAAATTTCAATTTTCAGGCAAAAAAAATGCTAAAACACGTTTTTTTGGCCCAAAAAGTCGATTTGTACTGTGCTAGAAAAATTTCAATTTTCAGGCAAAAAAAATGCTAAAATACGTTTTTTTGGCCCAAAAAGTCGATTTGTACTGTGCTAGAAAAATTTCAATTTTCAGGCAAAAAAAATGCTAAAACACGTTTTTTTGGCCCAAAAAGTCGATTTGTACTGTGCTAGAAAAATTTCAATTTTCAGGCAAAAAAAATGCTAAAACACGTTTTTTTGGCCCAAAAAGTCGATTTGTACTGTGCTAGAAAAATTTCAATTTTCAGGCAAAAAAAATGCTAAAACACGTTTTTTTGGCCCAAAAAGTCGATTTGTACTGTGCTAGAAAAATTTCAATTTTCAGGCAAAAAAAATGCTAAAACACGTTTTTTTGGCCCAAAAAGTCGATTTGTACAGTGCTAGAAAAATTTCAATTTTCAGGCAAAAAAAATGCTAAAACACGTTTTTTTGGCCCAAAAAGTCGATTTGTACTGTGCTAGAAAAATTTCAATTTTCAGGCAAAAAAAATGCTAAAACACGTTTTTTTGGCCCAAAAAGTCGATTTGTACTGTGCTAGAAAAATTTCAATTTTCAGGCAAAAAAAATGCTAAAACACGTTTTTTTGGCCCAAAAAGTCGATTTGTACTGTGCTAGAAAAATTTCAATTTTCAGGCAAAAAAAATGCTAAAACACGTTTTTTTGGCCCAAAAAGTCGATTTGTACAGTGCTAGAAAAGTTTCAATTTTCAGGCAAAAAAATGCTAAAACACGTTTTTTTGGCCCAAAAAGTCGATTTGTACTGTGCTAGAAAAAATTCAATTTTCAGGCAAAAAAAAATGCAAAAACACGTTTTTTTGGCCCAAAAAGTCGATTTGTACTGTGCTAGAAAAATTTCAATTTTCAGGCAAAAAAAATGCTAAAACACGTTTTTTTGGCCCAAAAATTCGATTTGTACAGTGCTAGAAAAATTTCAATTTTCAGGCAAAAAAAATGCAAAAACACGTTTTTTTGGCCCAAAAAGTCGATTTGTACTGTGCTAGAAAAATTTCAATTTTCAGGCAAAAAAAATGCTAAAACACGTTTTTTTGGCCCAAAAAGTCGATTTGTACTGTGCTAGAAAAATTTCAATTTTCAGGCAAAAAAAATGCTAAAACACGTTTTTTTGGCCCAAAAAGTCGATTTGTACTGTGCTAGAAAAATTTCAATTTTCAGGCAAAAAAAATGCAAAAACACGTTTTTTTGGCCCAAAAAGTCGATTTGTACTGTGCTAGAAAAATTTCAATTTTCAGGCAAAAAAAATGCAAAAACACGTTTTTTTGGCCCAAAAAGTCGATTTGTACTGTGCTAGAAAAATTTCAATTTTCAGGCAAAAAAAATGCAAAAACACGTTTTTTTGGCCCAAAAAGTCGATTTGTACAGTGCTAGAAAAATTTCAATTTTCAGGCAAAAAAAATGCAAAAACACGTTTTTTTGGCCCAAAAAGTCGATTTGTACTGTGCTAGAAAAATTTCAATTTTCAGGCAAAAAAAATGCAAAAACACGTTTTTTTTGCCCAAAAAGTCGATTTGTACAGTGCTAGAAAAATTACAATTTTCAGGCAAAAAAAATGCAAAAACACGTTTTTTTGGCCCAAAAAGTCGATTTGTACTGTGCTAGAAAAATTTCAATTTTCAGGCAAAAAAAATGCAAAAACACGTTTTTTTGGCCCAAAAAGTCGATTTGTACTGTGCTAAAAAAAATTCAATTTTCAGGCAAAAAAAATGCTAAAACACGTTTTTTTGGCCCAAAAAGTCGATTTGTACTGTGCTAGAAAAATTTCAATTTTCAGGCAAAAAAAATGCTAAAACACATTTTTTGGCCCAAAAAGTCGATTTGTACTGTGCTAGAAAAATTTCAATTTTCAGGCAAAAAAAATGCTAAAACACGTTTTTTTGGCCCAAAAAGTCGATTTGTACTGTGCTAGAAAAATTTCAATTTTCAGGCAAAAAAAATGCTAAAACACGTTTTTTTGGCCCCAAAAGTCGATTTGTACTGTACTAGAAAAATTTCAATTTTCAGGCAAAAAAAATGCAAAAACACGTTTTTTTGGCCCCAAAAGTCGATTTGTACTGTGCTAGAAAAATTTCAATTTTCAGGCAAAAAAAATGCAAAAACACGTTTTTTTGGCCCAAAAAGTCGATTTGTACTGTGCTAGAAAAATTTCAATTTTCAGGCAAAAAAAATGCAAAAACACGTTTTTTTGGCCCAAAAAGTCGATTTGTACAGTGCTAGAAAAATTTCAATTTTCAGGCAAAAAAAATGCTAAAACACTTTTTTTTGGCCCAAAAAGTCGATTTGTACTGTGCTAGAAAAATTTCAATTTTCAGGCAAAAAAAATGCAAAAACACGTTTTTTTGGCCCAAAAAAGTCGATTTGTACTGTGCTAGAAAAATTTCAATTTTCAGGCAAAAAAAATGCAAAAACACGTTTTTTTGGCCCAAAAAGTCGATTTGTACTGTGCTAGAAAAATTTCAATTTTCAGGCAAAAAAAATGCAAAAACACGTTTTTTTGGCCCAAAAAGTCGATTTGTACAGTGCTAGAAAAATTTCAATTTTCAGGCAAAAAAAATGCTAAAACACGTTTTTTTGGCCCAAAAAGTCGATTTGTACTGTGCTAGAAAAATTTCAATTTTCAGGCAAAAAAAATGCAAATACACGTTTTTTTGGCCCAAAAAGTCGATTTGTACTGTGCTAAAAAAAATTCAATTTTCAGGCAAAAAAAATGCTAAAACACGTTTTTTTGGCCCAAAAAGTCGATTTGTACAGTGCTAGAAAAATTTCAATTTTCAGGCAAAAAAAATGCAAAAACACGTTTTTTGGCCCAAAGAGTCGATTTGTACAGTGCTAGAAAAATTTCAATTTTCAGGCAAAAAAAATGCAAAAACACGTTTTTTTGGCCCAAAAAGTCGATTTGTACTGTGCTAAAAAAAATTCAATTTTCAGGCAAAAAAAATGCTAAAACACGTTTTTTTGGCCCAAAAAGTCGATTTGTACTGTGCTAGAAAAATTTCAATTTTCAGGCAAAAAAAATGCTAAAACACGTTTTTTTGGCCCAAAAAGTCGATTTGTACTGTGCTAGAAAAATTTCAATTTTCAGGCAAAAAAAATGCTAAAACACGTTTTTTTGGCCCAAAAAGTCGATTTGTACAGTGCTAGAAAAGTTTCAATTTTCAGGCAAAAAAATGCTAAAACACGTTTTTTTGGCCCAAAAAGTCGATTTGTACTGTGCTAGAAAAAAATCAATTTTCAGGCAAAAAAAAATGCAAAAACACGTTTTTTTGGCCCAAAAAGTCGATTTGTACTGTGCTAGAAAAATTTCAATTTTCAGGCAAAAAAAATGCTAAAACACGTTTTTTTGGCCCAAAAATTCGATTTGTACAGTGCTAGAAAAATTTCAATTTTCAGGCAAAAAAAATGCAAAAACACGTTTTTTTGGCCCAAAAAGTCGATTTGTACTGTGCTAGAAAAATTTCAATTTTCAGGCAAAAAAAATGCTAAAACACGTTTTTTTGGCCCAAAAAGTCGATTTGTACTGTGCTAGAAAAATTTCAATTTTCAGGCAAAAAAAATGCTAAAACACGTTTTTTTGGCCCAAAAAGTCGATTTGTACTGTGCTAGAAAAATTTCAATTTTCAGGCAAAAAAAATGCAAAAACACGTTTTTTTGGCCCAAAAAGTCGATTTGTACAGTGCTAGAAAAATTTCAATTTTCAGGCAAAAAAAATGCAAAAACACGTTTTTTTGGCCCAAAAAGTCGATTTGTACAGTGCTAGAAAAATTTCAATTTTCAGGCAAAAAAAATGCTAAAACACGTTTTTTTGGCCCAAAAAGTCGATTTGTACTGTGCTAGAAAAAAATCAATTTTCAGGCAAAAAAAAATGCAAAAACACGTTTTTTTGGCCCAAAAAGTCGATTTGTACTGTGCTAGAAAAATTTCAATTTTCAGGCAAAAAAAATGCTAAAACACGTTTTTTTGGCCCAAAAATTCGATTTGTACAGTGCTAGAAAAATTTCAATTTTCAGGCAAAAAAAATGCAAAAACACGTTTTTTTGGCCCAAAAAGTCGATTTGTACTGTGCTAGAAAAATTTCAATTTTCAGGCAAAAAAAATGCTAAAACACGTTTTTTTGGCCCAAAAAGTCGATTTGTACTGTGCTAGAAAAATTTCAATTTTCAGGCAAAAAAAATGCTAAAACACGTTTTTTTGGCCCAAAAAGTCGATTTGTACTGTGCTAGAAAAATTTCAATTTTCAGGCAAAAAAAATGCAAAAACACGTTTTTTTGGCCCAAAAAGTCGATTTGTACTGTGCTAGAAAAATTTCAATTTTCAGGCAAAAAAAATGCAAAAACACGTTTTTTTGGCCCAAAAAGTCGATTTGTACTGTGCTAGAAAAATTTCAATTTTCAGGCAAAAAAAATGCAAAAACACGTTTTTTTGGCCCAAAAAGTCGATTTGTACAGTGCTAGAAAAATTTCAATTTTCAGGCAAAAAAAATGCAAAAACACGTTTTTTTGGCCCAAAAAGTCGATTTGTACTGTGCTAGAAAAATTTCAATTTTCAGGCAAAAAAAATGCAAAAACACGTTTTTTTGGCCCAAAAAGTCGATTTGTACAGTGCTAGAAAAATTTCAATTTTCAGGCAAAAAAAATGCTAAAACACGTTTTTTTGGCCCAAAAAGTCGATTTGTACTGTGCTAGAAAAATTTCATAGAAAAATTTCAATTTTCAGGCAAAAAAAATGCTAAAACACGTTTTTTTGGCACAAAAAGTCGATTTGTACTGTGCTAGAAAAATTTCAATTTTCAGGCAAAAAAAATGCTAAAACACGTTTTTTTGGCCCAAAAAGTCGATTTGTACTGTGCTAGAAAAATTTCAATTTTCAGGCAAAAAAAATGCTAAAACACGTTTTTTTGGCCCAAAAAGTCGATTTGTACTGTGCTAGAAAATTTTCAATTTCAGGCAAAAAAATGCTAAAACACGTTTTTTTGGCCCAAAAAGTCGATTTGTACTGTGCTAGAAAAATTTCAATTTTCAGGCAAAAAAAATGCTAAAACACGTTTTTTTGGCCCAAAAAGTCGATTTGTACTGTGCTAGAAAAATTTCAATTTTCAGGCAAAAAAAATGCTAAAACACATTTTTTTGGCCAAAAAAGTCGATTTGTACTGTGCTAGAAAAATTTCAATTTTCAGGCAAAAAAAATGCTAAAACACGTTTTTTTGGCCCAAAAAGTCGATTTGTACTGTGCTAGAAAAATTTCAATTTTCAGGCAAAAAAAATGCTAAAACACGTTTTTTTGGCCCAAAAAGTCGATTTGTACTGTGCTAGAAAAATTTCAATTTTCAGGCAAAAAAAAATGCTAAAACACGTTTTTTTGGCCCAAAAAGTCGATTTGTACTGTGCTAGAAAAATTTCAATTTTCAGGCAAAAAAAATGCTAAAACACGTTTTTTTGGCCCAAAAAGTCGATTTGTACTGTGCTAGAAAAATTTCAATTTTCAGGCAAAAAAAATGCTAAAACACATTTTTTTGGCCCAAAAAGTCGATTTGTACTGTGCTAGAAAAATTTCAATTTTCAGGCAAAAAAAATGCTAAAACACGTTTTTTGGGCCCAAAAAGTCGATTTGTACTGTGCTAGAAAAATTTCAATTTTCAGGCATAAAAAATGCTAAAACACGTTTTTTGGGCCCAAAAAGTCGATTTGTACTGTGCTAGAAAAATTTCAATTTTCAGGCAAAAAAAATGCAAAAACACGTTTTTTTGGCCCAAAAAGTCGATTTGTACAGTGCTAGAAAAATTTCAATTTTCAGGCAAAAAAAATGCTAAAACACGTTTTTTTGGCCCAAAAAGTCGATTTATACTGTGCTAGAAAAATTTCAATTTTCAGGCAAAAAAAATGCTAAAACACGTTTTTTTGGCCCAAAAAGTCGATTTGTACTGTGCTAGAAAAATTTCAATTTTCAGGCAAAAAAAATGCAAAAACACGTTTTTTTGGCCCAAAAAGTCGATTTGTACAGTGCTAGAAAAATTTCAATTTTCAGGCAAAAAAAATGCAAAAACACGTTTTTTTGGCCCAAAAAGTCGATTTGTACAGTGCTAGAAAAATTTCAATTTTCAGGCAAAAAAAATGCTAAAACACGTTTTTTTGGCCCAAAAAGTCGATTTGTACTGTGCTAGAAAAATTTCATAGAAAAATTTCAATTTTCAGGCAAAAAAAATGCTAAAACACGTTTTTTTGGCACAAAAAGTCGATTTGTACTGTGCTAGAAAAATTTCAATTTTCAGGCAAAAAAAATGCTAAAACACGTTTTTTTGGCCCAAAAAGTCGATTTGTACTGTGCTAGAAAAATTTCAATTTTCAGGCAAAAAAAATGCTAAAACACGTTTTTTTGGCCCAAAAAGTCGATTTGTACTGTGCTAGAAAATTTTCAATTTCAGGCAAAAAAATGCTAAAACACGTTTTTTTGGCCCAAAAAGTCGATTTGTACTGTGCTAGAAAAATTTCAATTTTCAGGCAAAAAAAATGCTAAAACACGTTTTTTTTGGCCCAAAAAGTCGATTTGTACTCAGCTAGAAAAAAATCAATTTTCAGGCAAAAAAAATGCTAAAACACGTTTTTTTGGCCCAAAAAGTCGATTTGTACTGTGCTAGAAAAATTTCAATTTTCAGGCAAAAAAAATGCTAAAACACGTTTTTTTGGCCCAAAAAGTCGATTTGTACTGTGCTAGAAAAATTTCAATTTTCAGGCAAAAAAAATGCTAAAACACGTTTTTTTGGCCCCAAAAGTTGATTTGTACAGTGCTAGAAAAATTTCAATTTTCAGGCAAAAAAAATGCTAAAACACGTTTTTTTGGCCCAAAAAGTCGATTTGTACTGTGCTAGAAAAATTTCAATTTTCAGGCAAAAAAAATGCTAAAACACGTTTTTTTGGCCCAAAAAGTCGATTTGTACTGTGCTAGAAAAATTTCAATTTTCAGGCAAAAAAAATGCAAAAACACGTTTTTTTGGCCCAAAAAGTCGATTTGTACAGTGCTAGAAAAATTTCAATTTTCAGGCAAAAAAAATGCTAAAACACGTTTTTTTGGCCCAAAAAGTCGATTTGTACTGTGCTAGAAAAATTTCAATTTTCAGGCAAAAAAAATGCAAAAACACGTTTTTTTGGCCCAAAAAGTCGATTTGTACTGTGCTAGAAAAATTTCAATTTTCAGGAAAAAAAATGCTAAAACACGTTTTTTTGGCCCAAAAAGTCGATTTGTACTGTGCTAGAAAAATTTCAATTTTCAGGCAAAAAAAAATGCTAAAACACGTTTTTTTGGCCCAAAAAGTCGATTTGTACTGTGCTAGAAAAATTTCAATTTTCAGGCAAAAAAAATGCTAAAACACGTTTTTTTGGCCCAAAAAGTCGATTTGTACTGTGCTAGAAAAATTTCAATTTTCAGGCAAAAAAATGCAAAAACACGTTTTTTTGGCCCAAAAAGTCGATTTGTACAGTGCTAGAAAAATTTCAATTTTCATGCAAAAAAAATGCTAAAACACGTTTTTTTGGCCCAAAAAGTCGATTTGTACTGTGCTAGAAAAATTTCAATTTTTAGGCAAAAAAAATGCTAAAACACGTTTTTTTGGCCCAAAAAGTCGATTTGTACTGTGCTAGAAAAATTTCAATTTTCAGGCAAAAAAAATGCTAAAACACGTTTTTTTGGCCCAAAAAGTCGATTTGTACTGTGCTAGAAAAATTTCAATTTTCAGGCAAAAAAAATGCTAAAATACGTTTTTTTGGCCCAAAAAGTCGATTTGTACTGTGCTAGAAAAATTTCAATTTTCAGGCAAAAAAAATGCTAAAACACGTTTTTTTGGCCCAAAAAGTCGATTTGTACTGTGCTAGAAAAATTTCAATTTTCAGGCAAAAAAAATGCTAAAACACGTTTTTTTGGCCCAAAAAGTCGATTTGTACTGTGCTAGAAAAATTTCAATTTTCAGGCAAAAAAAATGCTAAAACACGTTTTTTTGGCCCAAAAAGTCGATTTGTACTGTGCTAGAAAAATTTCAATTTTCAGGCAAAAAAAATGCTAAAACACGTTTTTTTGGCCCAAAAAGTCGATTTGTACAGTGCTAGAAAAATTTCAATTTTCAGGCAAAAAAAATGCTAAAACACGTTTTTTTGGCCCAAAAAGTCGATTTGTACTGTGCTAGAAAAATTTCAATTTTCAGGCAAAAAAAATGCTAAAACACGTTTTTTTGGCCCAAAAAGTCGATTTGTACTGTGCTAGAAAAATTTCAATTTTCAGGCAAAAAAAATGCTAAAACACGTTTTTTTGGCCCAAAAAGTCGATTTGTACTGTGCTAGAAAAATTTCAATTTTCAGGCAAAAAAAATGCTAAAACACGTTTTTTTGGCCCAAAAAGTCGATTTGTACAGTGCTAGAAAAGTTTCAATTTTCAGGCAAAAAAATGCTAAAACACGTTTTTTTGGCCCAAAAAGTCGATTTGTACTGTGCTAGAAAAAATTCAATTTTCAGGCAAAAAAAAATGCAAAAACACGTTTTTTTGGCCCAAAAAGTCGATTTGTACTGTGCTAGAAAAATTTCAATTTTCAGGCAAAAAAAATGCTAAAACACGTTTTTTTGGCCCAAAAATTCGATTTGTACAGTGCTAGAAAAATTTCAATTTTCAGGCAAAAAAAATGCAAAAACACGTTTTTTTGGCCCAAAAAGTCGATTTG